>JAJOON010001190.1:0-32930 GCA_029582645.1 Solanum megistacrolobum | reverse complement strand
ATATGCATTTCAAGAGTTTTTGAATAAACCAAAATATCATCAATATAAACAATGATAAAATCCAAATATGGGTTAAAAATATCATTCATAATTTTTTGGAATTCAGAAGGAGCATTTTTCAAACCAAAAGGCATAACATTCCATTCATATTGTCCAAATGGGACATTAAAAGCAGTTCTATAAGAGTGCTCTTTAAATATTTGGATCTGCCAATAACCTGATTTTAAATCAAATTTAGAAAATATATTGGCGTCATATAATCTTGACAATAAATCCTTTTTATTTGGGATAGGATACCTAATCCATTTCAAATATTTGTTCAAAGGTTTATAATTTATAACTAACCTGGGAACACTGCATTCTTTTTCAGCTGCATTATTGACATAAAATGCAGTACAAGTCCAAGGAGATTTAGAAGGTTTTATCAAACTCTTTTGTAACAAATTATCAATTTCTTTCTTGTAGAATTCAACCAATTCGGCGTTCATCTGGCAAGAACGTGATTTAGTAGGAATATCATTCTCAGAGAAATTATCTTCATATGGAAGAGTCACAATATGCTTTTTTCGATTCCAGAAAGCACTAGGATGATCAGCACAAATATCAATGGCCATTTGTTCGGAAATTAATTTAATTTTTTCCTACACTTTAGTAGATTTTAAAGTGTCAAATATATTCATACTAAATATTTCAAGTTATAAAGAATCAACATGTTTTTGTTTCATATTAATCAAAGCATTAATATCACGAGAAATAGGATCAGTGATAAAAGTATAACTAATATCTCTATCTTTATAAGTAGCAGAAAAATCCTTAGCTGTGATGCTGGTGAAAGGATAAATAGCATTTATAAATGGAGTTCCAAGTATAATCGGAGGATATAACTGATTTTTAACCAAAAAGAAGAAATGCAGAATGCAGACTTTATTTTGGCAAATACGCGTATTAGGCAATTTATACTTTATATATAAAGCATGTCCAGAAGCAGATTTGACCATATGAATAGTGTTTTCAAAATATTTGGTAGGTACAAGACCTTCTTGAATACAACTAACATCAGCTCCACTATCTATCATAGCAATATCAGTTATAGAAAAAGTATTATCAATTAATATAGTACATTTAACATACCATTTATGAGCTGTAACAATCTGCATCATTCCTAAAAACATATTTTGTTTAGGATCAATATTAATAGATATTGCAAGAGTATTTTCTTCAACAATATTTTTACCCTTGTTGTTAGCAGACTCAATCTGAGTAAGGCGGTGATCACAAATAATCTGATTTTGTTTAAGAGATTTGATCTCTTGTTTTAACTGTTCAATTTCTCCTTTTAGGTCATCAAAAGAAGTATCACGAATAACAACATGTTGTTTAGAAAGTCTATTATTGACTTCAGATAAAGAATAAGGAGCAGAATATTCAAACTCATTTTTTGATTTTTCAATAACATTAGATGAGCTAGCCTTATTATTAGCAGCAAGCTAAATAATCTTTTCACGCAACGTGTTATCAGTAACTTCTTTTAAAAGCTCTATCACATTATCAGAAGTAATAGTATTAATATTCATATCTTCAAATTGAGATTGTAATTTATAAAATTCATCATTTTCACAAGAGCAAATATCACATCTACATTTACAAGCATCTATAGTTGCTGACTGAGTATTACCAGATGTTTCAGGTTTATCAGTTTCAGAACCTGATTCAAAATAATCGTCATCATCATAATCGGACTCAGAACCAGAGGTGTACAAGAACTATAGATCTTATCGTGCATATCTTCCTCTAACTCTAGAGTTTTAAGCTTTTCAAGCCTACAATTTGGTGCTATATGCCCGAATTTTCCACACTTGTAGCACTTAATCTTTGCGAGATCTCGCCTAGACCTATTCTTCATAAATCTATTAGATTTACGATGAGCTTTTCGATCTTCTCGTTCTTCCCTAGGCCTTCGTCTAGATCTTCTTTTTCAATGAGATCTATCTGGATCAGATTTATTAGAATCTCTATGTTTGGTACTTTTTGCGGTAGTTTCAGGTAATCCAAACTGGGTACAAAAGTCTCCTAGCTGAGATCTTTCTCTAAGCTTATCAATCTTAAGCTGCCTAGAGAGCTTTAATTCATTGCACAAATTAATACCTTCTTGAGTGCAGGCTCCTATAAGCTTACCATAAGTATAAGCGCCATAAGGAATAGCACCTTGCGAATTTCGAAGAGTTTTCTTAACTCTTTCTGCAAATAATGGAGGTAAGCCATCTATAAACTTGGTTTTCCAATGCTCAAGACCGTTTTTCGGCAGTTCCATCACTCGACTTAGTTAAGTATCTTTATACCATCGGAATTCACCTAAATGTCTACATCGAAGACCATTTAACAAAGAACGAACAGTTTCATACTGATTGGTAAATCTACCATTAAAATGTTCGAGAATAGTCAGGACTAGGGTATAAACTACGTCTTCTCTGTGTTTTACTAAGGCAAAACCTAAGTTATCAACACCCTCATTAACAGCCTTAGCATTAAGTACAGCGGCTTTCGCCTCAAGGCTCATATAATTATCCCACCAGCCTCTAAGTTGACCAGTAAAACCTGTAATTATCATCTTGCAAATAGTTCTATCTGTGTTATTAACACTCTTACAAATAGTAGCATACATAAGCATTTTATGAACAAGTATAGTTAATTGCCTATCAGTTAAACCGTCGAGATTCCATTCATATATCTCACTTCCACTATAAGAAGTATTAGTTTGGTTCCAATCACGTTTCTCTATCAAAACATCTTGAGGGGTCAGTCTGGGATAATAATAAGTTTGCATATTAGGTTGATGAGCATATTTAGTATTACCACTATTCTTCTTGGGATAACCACGAAGTTTATTAATTTCCAAATCAACTTGATTTTTATAATCAAAAGTGGTTTCCATTTCATCTGCAAAATCTTCAGATAAATTAATAGGTTAAGCACCAAATTCCGAAAACTTTTTATCAAGAAGCTTTTCAAGATCATATAGGGGTTTTAAAATAAAATCATGAATTTCAGGAGGTCTTTGAATATGAACATCCGGTTGTTTTGACGTAGAAGCCTGCTCAGAAGATTTTAAATCACTTTTAATCTGAACAGTTAAAGTCGTTAAATCATCTAACTTTTTATCAAGAGAACTAATATGTTCGCCTATAACTTTCACATAAAGTCCTAAATAGTTGTTTTGAGAAATGAGATTATTAATCTCGTTAATGCTTACCGTAGTCACATCATTTTCAATAAACTTCTGAAAAACAGTGAAAGTAATACATGTATTATTAGTTAGTATAAATGGTTCCTGAGGAGGATAAATAGCTTTAATAATATTACTTGATTCATCTTTATAGGATCGTTCAAGAACATTGATGAATAAAGGCAAATAAGTAGTTATAAACCAGGGTACGAAAAACATAATATGATTATGTAAAGCACAAGTCTCATAAAATTCTTGAGAAATATTATGCAAATCCTATGCACTATATGTGTCAAAAAACCAAGTTTTAAACTGGCTCCATTTATCACTTGCAAATTTATTTTGAATATATTTTCTTGCCAGTGAACCCGAACTAAAATCAATTTGATGTCCATTCATCATTAAGTATCATTAAGATTAAAATCCATTTCGGATGCAGAAGGAATATCCTTATTAGAAATATCAGATGATTGATCATTTGTTTGAACATTTTAATTTTATTTTTATCAGCAGATATGACAGAAGATAATGTATGCAAAGAAGTAGCACGATTTCAAGCTGGACCATAACCAGGGTCAATGGGTGAGATGTGTTGGATGGCAAGTAATCTTCTATCAGAACAAAATGAATGTCTATTATAAGAAACACTTTTTTCATCAAACTGAATACAAATCTTACCATCAGCATTTTGAGTAATATGAGAATATTCAGAATTAGTGACAGCATCAGTCATCTATTCTGGAGGAGTAACAGAGTCTAAAGTCCAAGTAGTAGGAAAATTAATTTCTTCCCATTTTATAGGTCTTCTAGTAGTGACCTTGGATTTAGCAAAATTAGTTTCAACTATTATGGTTTGATCAGATGTATCATATAACTTACGTCTTGGGTTTAACATAGCAAACAATTTAAAATAGATTCTATAAGATAATAATAATAATGATAATAATAATAATAACACGAAGTTTAATATTCTTGACCAAGTTGGTGAGACTATCAGTCCAAGGTGCTTTATGATCCCTTTTTAGCCTGTCGTATAACAGGGTTAAATCACGAGATAAATTCTTGTAAAAGGGGGAAATATAATTTAAACTTCCCAAGAATCTCTGCAATTGTGTCCTGTCTGTAATGACATCAGGAAACTTAGAAGCAAAATCAATCGATCTTTGAATAGGGGTAACCTTCCCCTGACAAATAAGATGTCCTAAAAATCTGACTTCAGTTTGAAATAGACTCATTTTTGGTTTATAAATCACCAAACCATTTTGTATAACTATTTTCTTGAATTTTAGACAATCTTTGATGGGTTCGATCGAATCTACGGTGGCCTATGGTCCAGTTTATTTTAATACTCAGCCAAATTTACAGCTATCTTTGACTGATTCTAATATGTTAGATGCTTTAACTTTGAATGTTAAAACGCATGGTTATAATTATGCACCTGGATCTGAATTAATTTGTTTATCTTATAGAATCTATTTCAAATTGCTTGCTACTTTGAATCCTAGATGTAAATTATACGATACATCTGATCAAACTATTTTAGTGGAATTGAAACTCTCTGGACAACTTAAGATTGATAAACTTAGAGAAAGATCTCAGTTAAGAGATTTTTGCATTCAGTTTGGTTTACCAGATTCAGGAAAACAGACCAAACCCAGAGATTCTAGAGACTCTAATCCTGATAAACCTCATAGGAAAAGAAGATCTAGGTGAAGATCTAGGGAAGACGAGAAGAGCGAAGGACTCATCGTAAATCTAATAGATTTACCTCTAGGATCGGACCTTTGTTTTTACTATGGAACTTACAACCTAAATTCTAGGATTTGTGTCTTCACTTTGTGTTCCGAAGTATTTTTGATACGCTCCACCTCTGAAACTTTTCCTGAAAACGCCTTTAAAAACACTTGAATCCACTGTGTAATTGACAATTTGGCTACGTGGAAAATTTTGAAGAACAAGGAAGAAGAATAATTAAGAAGAGCTGCATTTGGCAGAATGCCTTACAACGTCCCCCCCAGCAACTCTGCGGGTGTCATTGCAACTTGCAAGCCATTTTTGGTCCTAATTTTTTCATCTAAGGACTTAATTATTTTGTTTGAGACTCTTTCTTATGCCTATTGTTATTATTATTATTCCATAAATACAATTTTAACTTATCTTTTGACCTAGAAAAAGCTAAAAGCCGTCGTGGAATAAGAAAAGTTTAGGTTCATCTTTTCTTCTTCATATTTATTTATTTTGATATTTTTCTTTGGATGATTTATTGTAATTCCTTCATGTCTATGTAGAGTTAAATTTCTCACCTAGAATTATGGTAATTGCTAATTATTATCGTATGAACTAGAATTGACTTGTTAAGATATTTATAGTCGTACTATGGCTCGTGTGGTTACTTCTTCTTCAGTTAAATATTTGTTTGTTTGAATACCATTTAAATACTATCTGTGACTCGTAAATTAGATTAAAAAAGAGGAAATTTGCAAGTGTAATAAGAAAAATTAGAGTTTGGTTGTGATTCTTATAGGGAAAGGGAAATAATTAGCTAACATGTATAGGAATGTACATGTTAGCCTTGCAGTTGATATTGATGATATATCACATGCACTTTACTACCGATCGACGATCATAGAAAAATAGGCATTAGGAATAATCGAATTGCCTTAGAGCTGTTAGCAGAATGCTGAATAAAGTATTATCAACCTCCAACTAGTAATCCAATAAAAACTAAGAGTCAGTTCGAGTGATTAATCAACATGATTGCTCGTGAATCGACTGATCTAGATTGATTTCATCTCATTGATAACGAAAAAAAATATGTTCTTGCTTGGTTAATTGTTCATTGGTTAACTTCTTTTTATTTTTAGTTCAATTAATTCAAAATATAATTTCGACTTTACCACTGGAATAAATAATTTAATTTAGTAAATAGTTAATCGACAAATTTATGTAGGTATGATATCTGAACTTAAAATTTTATATTAATTGTATGACCACGTTCACTTGCGTGTGTGTTTGGAACACAATGGTTTTACACGATAAATTTAAATAAATTTTTATTTCCAATTTGACCTAAACTATCAAATGTATTGAGAGGGGTATCATTGTCATTTTGATATTTTATCCCAATTTTTTAAAAAATATTTTAGAATAGTAATCTCACATAGATAGTTTATTTGACCAAGCTTTTAGAATGGAAAAGTGCTATTTTGAGAAAATTAGACAAAAAAATATATATGAGTCAAAATTTCTTACCTAATATAACCCAATTATCAACTATTATGATAAATGACCACATCCACTTTTAATTGCAAATGAAGTACAATTTCGTTTTCTTCTTTCCTTCTTAAAATTGTTGCAAACTTGTTGGAACTATTCAGATTTACCGGACCATGAAAAGACATATATTGTCTGTTGATGATTTAAAACAGATCGAGTTTACACTTGTTGTTTTCCTAGGACAGAATATTAATCATATATGAATCATGCAATCAATGAAAGCCTATAAGCACAAGTGTAGTACGATGTATGAAATTCATTTGCTATTGAAACATCAAGAGAAGCTCATACTTAAAATTTGAGATTGTTTAGAGAAGATTCGAGTTGGTTGAAATTGAAAAACTCCATATTCATCCTTTAAAGCTTCTTCAAAGTTTGATTTTAAAATTCGATGTGCCGCAAACGTGAATCGTTTGGAGTGAATAATATATCAAAAGACTAGAAACATCGCAAGGAACTCATATCTAAAATTTGGAACTGTTTAGAAGGAATTTGTGTTGGTCGAGATTTTGGAGGGGGATCCGAGCAAATGCATATGTATATACATCTGTGATACACTGTTATCGACTATATACACAATATACACTATTTATACAATATTATAGATTAATTACTTACATATACATACAACCAATTTTTGTTGTCTGTACAGCTATCTAGAAAACCCTTTTTTTTGTATAGGTGTTTATTTTTAAAATGTGGAGTCTTTTTTGAGAGCAACAAAAACTGTTTTTCAAAAGCTAAAAATATAGTTTTTTTTTCAAAAAGATCTTTTTGAAAAATTTGGCCAAATACTCCAAAATAAACTGATTTTAAACGATTGACCAAACATACTACGGGTATAATATGAAAACAACACCACAATTGTGGTATAAATAATCTTGGGATTGTTAATCCTGAAATCGAAAGTTCAACCATACCTCAAATAAAATAATCCTGTATATGATCATTATCCTTTTCCCCACAAGCCAAACAATCGTACTGATATTCACATATCATTAACGAAAGTCTACAGTTAACAGGAGGTCAAGTTATTGTAATTCAAAACTTTTTGAACAAAAAAGGTTTTAAATTGTTTCAATTAACCTTTCTTAGACAAGTTATGGGTGTTGAGAATTCAAACAATTCATTATTGGCATAAAAGAATTTTATAAATGTAGAAAAATGCAAATCCTTAACTGCCTGGGGATCTTGTGACAGTTGGATTACAGTAACTCACACTATGCCAAAAATGATCTTTAGGGGGAATTAATTAACGAGAATAGTTTAATTGCCACTAAATAAGTATTTTTAGTGGCAATTAACACTCACTTTGTGATGAATCTGTTAATCGTTTTTCTTTGTTCTTTTTGCCTGAAGATGAATTCTGAGCAAACTCTGAGAGCCCTTGCCGCAAAGCCTCAAGATTTACCCCATCGTCCACCAATACGCTAGTCACACCCATCTTTGAAACCTACCAAGAATAAAACAACCATGTGAGTCTCCAAATTACATGACATTACTACAAATAATATTTCAGGCAACAGGTTGGAAATAATAGAAAGATCAACTAATAATAACTGGGAGCAAATTCGCAATGAAGATATTTTACCGCCTCTATATTACGATCCTCATCATCAAAAAACAGCATCTCCTTATAAGGCACCCCTGTCCTCCTATTGATCTTCTGAAAGTGTTCGGTCTTGTGTGTCCAACTGGAAAATATCTCCTGCAACTCTAAGCATTCAGATTACGGCAACCAACATATATCAGCAGCTTTATGTCCGTGAAAAAAAAAAGATCTTGCCTCAGTCATGATGTTATTTTTTCTTTAAAACACCAGCTGCAAATAGAGTTCTCAAAGTGATCCTCCCCCAAGGACTGAGGAACCCTATCTGCAGAGAATGCAATACATGACAAAATCACCTGAAAATGTGAACCATTCTAGTGCATAACAGTTGGCAAAGAAGTGTAGCAGCACTACCACAACATTGCTTTAGAGCTGGTTTCATTTATTCAGGTTGTTTTAATTTATTTTCCATTGTGTTCCGGACTCATTGTTTATTCTTTCCTTGAAAAGAGTTCCTTTAGTTGACAACAAGTGTTTCAGACTTCAAAGAAGATCGTCCTATAAATTTAGATACTCGCATTAATACCTAATTAATGATCCATTAGTTTTTTTTCTCTTTAGGGCTCTGTGGCATAATAAAACTACTCACTGTAGGAGTAGGAGATTTTACTGGGATTTGCCTTCAAAGCTTAGCTAGAGTACTGCAGATAAAGCATTAATCTAATATCATTGGCAGATCATCTCTTTTACTTTTGCTCCTCTCTTTTTGTCACAAGGACTTGGTTCACCATGCAATTTGCTTAATCTCCGATCAGTGCAAGAATTCTTATACTATTAGCTGTAAGAGCATTATGTCATACTTTTTATTTCCTTTAAAAAAGCTTCTTACTTCTAAAGATTTCAAAATCCTAGTTCATGGTTTTTTTTCAGCTTTGCGCATTCTAATTCCCAGCCACTGGAGACTCCATTCTTGTAAACCTACCCATAACAACGAAATCATGTCCTTCATGTTCCTAGTAAAAGATACATGTTACAATATGAGCCACCAAGTCTTCTAGCATTTGTGGCAACATGCTTTACCACAAAACTAGGTGCTATCTATGTTACATGGATCCTTCATACTGTTTGGACTTTGGTGTCAATGTCAGACGGGAGGGTGTGAGCTATTTCTTTTTTGATAAGCACTTGGTTTGAAACTGGCTGGATAATGGGTTTATCCCTCTACCGTTCTCCTCTTAAATACCAGGCTTTTGGCTACGACGAAGTTCCAACCCGTGAGATGTGACTAACCCACACATTAAACGTTGCACTCTTCCCACTAGATCAAAGTCCTTGGGACAATAAGGGTGTGGGTACTTCATGCATATTTTTTAAAAATCCACTAAAAGTTGAAGCATACTGACATGCCCATACTAAGGACATCATCTATTAGAATGTACTGCATACGAGTACATGTATCATACGATGCTACAACTCTTAATTAAATGGGGCACAACTCAACTTCAGCATACCATATGAAGACGTGCTAATATACTTCCTCCATTTCAATTTATCTGTCCTGCTTGCATTTTAGATTGTTCAGAAAAGGGCCAAAACTACCCTCCAACTATTCGAAATAGATCAAATATACCCTTTAACTATTTTTGGGCTCAAAAGTCAAAACTACCCCTCCCGTCTAACTGTTGGATCACTTCTACCCTCCTTTTTAATGGACCAATACATGACACCCAACGTGTAAATAATAACGCTACACAGATGTCCACCTAAGCACACCAATTTGACTAATCCACCCACCTATTAAAAACCCTGACCTCCTCTTATAGTCCTAATTTCATTCTTAGTGAAAAACCCCCACAACTTAATTATGGCAGACCTAATTCTAGGGGTTATTGAAACCTCTGCTACAACAAACTGCGGGGGTTTCTAACCCCATTGTATGTAAAATAAACCCCCTCTATTTAGGCTTTTTCTGTAGTGATTAGTCACATTGGTGTGCTTAGGTGGACGTCCATGTGGCATTGTTATTTACACGTTGGGTGCCACATATTAGACTGTTAAAAGGGAGGGTAGAAGTGATCCAATAGTTAGACGGAGGGGTAGTTTTGAGCCCAAAAATAGTTAAAGGGTATTTTTGATCTATATCAAATAGTTGGAGGGTAGTTTTGGCCCTTTTCCGTAGATTATTTAAAAAGAATATCATATTACTATATTTAGTATGTTTTCAATTCCAACATTCCCATTGTGCCATTAATGACACTCCTTCATAGAATGACACAGCACGTTTACGACCATAAGATTCAGTGGGTTCTTTCCATGCGTTATACATAGCTTTAGTTTAAAATCACAATATTCAGAAGTCTTCATTATAAACTCCATATCTAGTCACACACAAATGCATAAGGTGAAACAAAGGGAGTAACTCTTTTAATTTGTTTCTCTACATTTTTGCTCCTTCTGTATTTTGCTTTCTAAAACAACAGAGAGGAGTTGACAAAAGTCCATTAACACTACAAAAGGAAGTAGATATTTGTTGTAAAAGAGAAATTAGATAACCAAAATGGAGAATAAAGTTGCCATGCGATTGAACCAAAGAATGTAAAGGTGAAAATTAGTGTAAAAACTTCCACTATCTCACCTTTGCTACAAACAATGATGATAGCCCCAACTTATCAAGAAAAGTGTTTGCTATATCAGGAGTCGGTGATCTTGAGGCAATAGCAATATTAACTCCTTTGTCCTTCAGGGCATATAATATATCTTTTCCATGAGGATATAAAGATGGCATTTGCTGTTTTGAGAGACATTCACTAAATGATAACAGATATAAAATATAAGACAACAAAGTCTAAGCAAAATTTTAACAAAAACAACAAAAAAAAAAAGCAATGTTGATAGTAGACACAATGGCGTAATGTTTTAAGGAAGAAAGAGGTAAGGAAACTATTCAAGTCAAGACATAGAGGTACTATGGACAATGACTTTCACTTCAAACATTTTTTAGTGACAAAGAGCTCGAGAGTTGTTTATATAATTTTGGTTCTCAAAAGCACAAGTATAGAAAGTTAAGAAATACGTCCCAAGAATCCACCTTTGTAATCAACAATGAGCAGATCCCCAAGCAATCCCACTTACAAAGTCAAAGTATTGGATAATATCATTATATATCAGCCAACTCGAAGCAAACCTCAACATAAACGAAATTCTCATCATTCAAACATCTCTTACTTCTCAAATCCCCATATTTGTAACATGGAACTGATGGATAATCTCCCTTCATATTTCGACCAATGGCATCACAAGCCATTGTTGGCTTTGATATCCTTTGGTCTATTAAGTTTACTAAACCACTATCTTTTATTAACTGAACTTTCGTTCATCTATCATTGGTATTTGCTTATTTATATTAGAGAATCGTCTTTCACTAGTAATCAAACCTTATTAGTAATAAAACTTTAATCCTTCTATCAACTATTACATGTATTTATTTGCAGAATTATAATGACCTCAAAAAATTAAAACCAAGAAGTCCCCCATAGAACGGGAAACATGCTCACCGTTCATCAATTTTTTATCGACCAAGCTATGTAGCTAGAGTATAAACAAAATAGAGATGCCAAAACTGCACTAAGACTTTTATGGACCAAGCTCTGTAACTAGCTTCCAAACAAAATAGAGAGCACAGAACTGCACTAAGACCTTTTATCTACACCATCATAGTTTTTGGCATTGAAATGTTTATATTTATATAACTGACTGCTCTTCATATCAAAGGTTTCATCCTCTTAAGGAATTGGATATTAGCATATGTAAAATGAGTCTTCTCAGTCATGGTATTCAAAGGCGGGGTTCAGAGGCGAGGCCAGGATTAGGAGTTTTGTTGATAGTGGGGTTCTAACGCACAAATCTAGTGTGTGAAAGCATTTCCACGCCCCCTTCCTTACCATTGAGCCGTCAATCAGTTTTGTTAGGGGTTCACAAGTTGATATACATATATATTTATTTAATTTTCTGATACAAATACAGAATCTACGGAAGCTACTAGGTTAGTCCGAACCCCCACTTAGCTCCACCCGTGAAGTATTTCTCTTTCATCCGTTGTAACTACATGCCTGAACGGTTAACAACAAACATCATCAACTAAAAGCTATCTACTATCACCAATAAATTCTGGCTAGATACTTCAAACTTTGCCTTAGATGAATATATATATCGTAAATGGTATACAAATTATTAACTCCGAAAGAACACATATTTTGCAAGCCTGACCTAAAAACAGAATTAGGTGAATAGTGAAAGAAGAAAAGAGAAAGGGATAAGTATACCAGTAAAAAGGCCAGAGAGTGTAATCGAGATCGAAGACGACGAGACGAGGAAGCACTTGGAACATCCCCAATATCTCCATCGCCTCCTTCTTCACCTTGTCGTCTCCCATCTCCACACACACCAGATTTTTCTTCCTATAAAAATCCTAATTGGAAACTCAATTAGTACTTATTTCCACCTCTTTTGACAAGTCAAACAACTTTTCTCCTTATTGCAGTTCAAATTCGATCCATAACGACAATTCAATCCCAAAATTGGAGATTTGGATTATCGGATTAATGTTTGGTGAACAAATAAAATTTTAAAGTTAGAGGTGGATTACTCAATTTCCTTATTGGGTAAATCGTTAATCATTAATTGATTAAGATTATAGTAGTTATATTTTTACCGTAACTATATTTGTTAAATAAATACTTAAGTGTATGCATCTTCAAAATTTAAACTTTCATATATTTCTCATTTACATTTAGAGAATTACTAGCTTAAGATAGAACTAAAATAAATATTTAGTTTGATTTGGGATCAATATATGGGTGAACCAAATAAATACACATGAAATGATTGAATCAATACACCACTCAATAATCGCCCATTATTTACTAACTCAGTACCGAACCAACCGATAGCTTATTGATTGTCTAGCGGATTAGTAAGTTTAAAAGTCGATATCGAATAAGTCGTTCAGCATGATTATCCGTCTGATCTATCCAATAAGCAACCCTACTTTTGCATATCATTTCAAATCACCTTGATTCAAATTTTAAATTTTAAATTTTATTTAGACACATAATTTAAATATTTTAAATTGTATTTATTCTCGAAATTATAAAAATTCTATAATTTGTGCAAATTATTTTAAGAAATTCATATTTTTATATAATTTTATCAAATGAGTAAATCATAATTTATAGGGAAAATTGTATGAAATAGCAAACTATTAATTCAAATTAAATGTTATAGCCATAGTTTTTTTTTATTGTAATTCATAGCAAACATCCCTTTTTTTTTCCATCTGATTCGGTATACAATTAGTCATTTTATACATTTCGGTATAAAATGTATAAAATACGTTTTTGTTTGTATAAAGCGAGATAAAAGTGTATATACAAATACAAATACATATATTTTCGTCCTATACACTTATAATGATACAAATACAGATCTTATTATACAAGTTATAATGTATAAATGAATTTATACAAAACTTAACAATTTGTATAAAATTGGATGTTTGTAGTGAATTATACAAATCAAAAGCTCCATAGCAAACATAAAATTTGCTATGGAACGCAATTATGCAAACTATAGTTATAACATACAAATATGATTTTTATGTTTGCTATATGTGAAAGTTGCTCTAATTTATATCATATGACGTTGCATTGATAAATCACGTATCTCCATATTTTTTATATATAAATATTTGTACTACTCTAAAGTTTCAAATAAACATATTTTATAAAGATTTACTAATCTAGAAAATCAATAATAGTAATAATTAGTTATTCTTTGATATAATCTTTTAATATGATAAGGGCAATTTATTCACCTGAGCATGAGTCTAAAGGGTTAAAACTGTCTTTAGACTATGTGAAATGAATAAAAATGTCATTTCTTTGTAATTTGGTCCAAAAATGTCATTGCCGTTAATAATTTGGTCCAAAAATATTCTTATTGTAACTTAATTGGTCAAAAATGTCCTTTCTTCAAAATAAATATATTATTTATATTCTTTTTGAACAAATTATTTTCCTAATAATAGTTTTTATTAGTAAATGTTTATCCTACTTTAATTTGAAAAAAAATTAAAATATTTCTTAATCTTCAAAATGAGAAGTGTTTAAATGAATGGTAAAATGACAAATACACCCCTGAACTATCGTAAATGATATCTAAAAACCCTCTGTTATGTTTTAAGGTTATATATATCCTTACCATCAATCTTTTGGGTTGTATATACCCTTAAAACTAACGAATAAGCATATGGCTTCATCTCAATAATTCACCCGGTTTTATTTACTTTTTTACCAATTTTTTTTAAAAATAACAACCCTTTTCTATTTTAAACTCACCCAACCCACCAAAATGAAAGAACTCTTCATTTGTATTACTGTAGTGTGATGAGTGGTAGATTTACACTCATATGAAGCCTTTTAATTAGTTCAATATTTATTGTCCTCAATGCCTATTTATGTCATATTCTAATGATATTAGTGATGTTTTGCAGCTATGAAAGCTAAAGGAAGAGGCATATGAATACATGAAAAAGAGGTCAAAAACATTGAAAGGAGTATAAATTCCCAATTGGTGGTCACCTAACCAAAATGGTGGATCGCCCAAGTGGCTTGACCTCGTCCAAAGTGACAGTGCTCACAATTGAAAATATTCAAGGCAGGTCGATGGACTAAAAGAGGAAACGACGACTTATCGAAGCTGAAAGGACAAACTAGAAGACTATCGTTGTAGGTGAAAAAACTGTGAGTTAAAGTGAAATCTTAAAAGGAGAACAAGGTGGTAATCGACGATCCGCTGAATGTGAAAGGCAGACTCAATCGAGTCCGCCAACTGAGTTTCAAACACCTGAGGCCTGAAGGAAATGAAGGGCGAGCAGAGGAACAAACGGCGATCCGATGGACATGTTTGGTGAGCCCGACTAATGTCTTCGAGTTGGCCACGCATTGAATTTTGGGTCAAATTTTAGGAAACTATAAATAGTCCAAAAGAGAAAAAATAAAGGATTTTTTGGGACCACTGTTTGAATATCACTTTGAGAATTAATCTTTGTAAGATCACAACAATAGAGTCAGAAGCTAAAAGACCCAAAATACCATTGCTTTCTTTGCAGGACTCAAACAAAGAGATCTCAAGAGTCAAGGGCTATTATATAATCCTTTGGAGAGCAATCCTCTCCAACACTTCAAATTTTTTATGGAAATTTATGCTGAACAAATAGGCATACATTACTATCTGATAAAATGTTAAAACTTAACATGTTTGTAAAAGCTCTTACAGGTGAAGCAAAAACATGGTTCAAAACATCGCCATTAGATGAAATTGACTACTGATCAAAACTAGTACACCTTTTCATTCAGGAGGAGAGTTTAGTGGATGGAAGAACATAACATGTCAATAGCATCTTGTACTTCAAACAACAGGAGGATGAGTTATTATATGCATAGGTAAAGTTTAGAAGATTATGGACATAATAGGATTATGGGTTGCACGACTCAATTATTTGTTGTCCCCCTCCAATATTATGTTAGTTTAGAGGATTTATTTTGGTATATTATTTTCTTCATGAATATATGGTGTGATCCATTTGAAATGCCAAATTTGTTGAAAGATTGTGGGTCTTTCTAACAAAAAAATATTTTTCTATAGTTATTGTGATTCTGAAACTCTATCATTCTATTTTTAATTGTTGTAGATGTGAGTTTTTATTTATTATTTTATAATTGTTGCGATTTTGAAACACAAATATTATTTTGATTATGAGTTTGAATTTTTGATTGTTGCCTTTTTTTCCCTCAAAAATTGATCATATCATGTAACGACCCGGAAAACTAGTAAGTGAAACTAGAGCCTAACAAGTGTGCGTTTGAAGAGCAAGTTCAAGGTCAAGTCTAGGGGTCAAGGAGCAGCTCTCTTCTTCAATTTAGTGTGGAATTCTTCCCTAAAGGTATGGTAGTCTTCATCCTGGACTTAGTTTCTTTCTAGGAGCCAACTTCAAAGATGTTTTCAAGTCTCCAAATTTCCCCAAAAACCCTAGTTTTCAATCTATGCATGGGTTCAATTCCAAATCATTTTCAAAAGGTTTTATATGATGAATTATGAATGGATTGTTGAATTATTGATGAATTATGGTCAATTTCTTCTATGAACCCATGTTTTCCCCAAAATCCTAAGTTGTGATTTGTGATTGGGAATTGATTGAATCATGAAAGTATGTTGAATTGTTTATGTTTATATTGAATTAGTTATTGAATCATGTTAATTCCCTTATCTATTGTAGTATCTTAGATGTTTGGGTTGTGATTGATGTATAGCCTTGGAAGGCAATTTCATGAAGGATCTATGTATGATTATGATGTGAAGTATATGTGTGTGATCTCAATGAAAGAACTATGATCATGTTTAGAATATAATTGTGTTATGATTGAAAGCATATTCTCAATTAACACTCATGAATGATGATGATAGAATGTGAAGGGTTTTTATAATGTAATGTTATTCTTGAATTGGTAGGCTTATTGTTGCGTCCAAAAGCACACGCAAGTGCACGTGGTCACTCAAGTAGTACAACGACTCTTTCAATCCGGATTATCGAACCCAAAGGACTTCAAATCAACAAATAATAACTTTATTTGTGTCTAAAATAATTTACTTATGCGACCGACAATTTCAGTAATTTGTTTGTAACTACTAAGTTGAACAATCGCCAAAATTAATTACTATACTTAAATAGTTTCAAACAAGGAAATTTCACAAATTGGGAAAATATTCCAAGGTTGTAGCATAAACCGATTTCAGGCATAACACTAATTTATCCTAGCATTCGACAGGTTAACCTCATTATGGATTTGCAAGGTTAATTTTATGATCATGATCTCCCGACCTCTAATCGCCTACCACCATCGACAGCCTAACTACATCGTTGAGCTGGGATAGGCATGAACCAATAGCGGAGTATTAAGCTATCATCTTGCATATTAATCAAGCGCGGCATAAAGGTATAAGACTATCCTATATACGAAACACTCTAAACTTTACCCTAGAATGAACAAGCTTCTCACATTATTTGGTCTATCCCTCTATTCATCTTCCGAATTCAAGAGCGGACAATGAGTTTATTTTAATGTTGATCAGTCATTAAAATAGTTAAACAAGAATGTAAGCATAAATCACAAGAAAACCTATTTCATGCTAGAAACAAATATTATTACACCATTAATCGTAGCTACAACCCTAGAATAAGGGAACTTAGCTACTCATAGAACAAAACATCATCAAATAATGTTTATGGATCATAAAAGGATTTACCAAAATGAAGGTGTAGAAGAAAATCCCTAGATAGTGTCAGCAAAATTGCCCAAATCGTTGTTCTCCCATTTTTCAAGAACTGGATAATGATAAAATAATAAAACTAGACTATTTATAGTCTGAAATAAAATACGTGACTGAATTCTGGTGTCCAGGTCCGCGACGCGGACCTGTTCCCTCGCCTCAATTTGTGCATAAAAGGATCCTCTCCACGACGCGCCCTTGACGCGCACTACACTGTTAAGTGGTATTTGTTCCGCTGCTCCCTCATAGTGTATTTTCCAGCTTCTTGGCCATTCTCCTCAGCAACTTTGTCTTCTATTTTCCAACCTTTGTCCAGGTACCCCTTTTAGCTCCTTCTTATTTGCTTTTCACCCTAAAACATCTAATCATAGTGGTTAGAGGAAACAAAATCAATAGACTCCAAATTTAACTATATATATGGGATAAATTGGTTATTAGACGCATAAATACGCCTAAGATGACCACCCCACACTTAAAGCTTTGTTCGTCCTCGAACACTTCTAAAATTTCAAACACACAACTACTCTACTACACTTCCCTCTAAAGGCATTCCGGCTTTGGCCACAACAACTACTAGAGCTTCACAACAGCACGACAAACACTATGCATTCATTAGGACAACTCGAGCAAAACCATCTAGCCTCAAGAATAGACTCTTATAACGCAGCAAACTTATGCATAACTTTTGGATCCACAGTTATATTAGTTACCAGACCTCATTAAACATATGCCCTCACCACAAATGAACACCCCGATTTACTCAAACATAAAAATTCACACACAAGGCGTAGATGGGTGCGGGAAGCAAATTTTGCTCACGCTCTTAAAAGAATTCTCATGCTACAACTAACAAACCATAGGCTTGCCCTTAGCGTACTGCATCACTACTTTCAAGAATAAGGAAATTCAAGATCAATTAGGTCTTTTAAGGGTTGTAATGTAGGCTAGGGGCGGGTAGGAACTGTTTGTGGATATGAATAGTGACTACATTCCCAAGCGCTTTAATACAAAACAGACTTCAATTTCGGACCTTCTTTTAATCACCTTCTTTTTATGCCCCTTTTCTTGAAACCATTTGGCCCTTTGTTGTAAGGCACTCAACATTCATTTCTTCCCACCATTTTTATTCTAAATTCATTCATCAAAAAATTGTTTTTTTATACGAGCCAGACTTATGCTGGGGCTTGCCACTCATTCTTTCGTTTCCTTCACTATTGTTCACACAAAACGCTTAGGATCTTTTGGATCAAATCAGACATTAGCTTCATGTTAGGCTACCAAAGAATAAGTTCAAGGCTCGAAGGGGTTAACTAAGGATATACATCAATGCGGGTACATGAAAGAACAATCAGGGCTATCAAAGAAATGCCTATATCACTTCCTAAACTCCTTATCTTTTTTTACGCTATGCAGACAGACCATGCAAGTTCTGGACCTCAATTAGCAGCCAGGAATACACAAATCTTACACATCTGGCACATATTCAACTCAGAACTGATCACTACATACTACTTCACAATCACTAACACAAATTCATTTTAAGCACACGCCATTTAGAGTCACATAAAAGAGCCTAGATGTCTTAGCACAAAGTCATCCACTATTTTCAACCTTCAGTCTAACTCAAAGCAGTTGCGCAGCCCTAGCTAAATGCCAATCCTACAGACCCAAATGATGAAAACTGCCCTTAAGACGGTCATCATCCATCTATCATAGGGCGGCTTGACTCAACTATGACACTGACTCAATCCTAAGAAACAAAATCTTTTTTTATATACAATTCAACGGGACTGTACTTGGCTAAAGAACCGAAAACAACTTCCAAGGAACCCAAAACAAAATAGCAAAAACAAAACAAAACTATTTACATAGATATAGTACTCTCACCTCACACTTAAAAATGCAACACTGTCCCTAGTGTGACATAAATCAAAATGAAACAAAGTAGGGCGTGTGTACTTCCCTGATAATTCATCCATGTCAGCATAACCGCCGGTGCCCTCAAAAGCCAAATGGTCACCCTCCTCTGCATCAGTATCAAATTCACTATCCGACATGGTTCGTCACTTGTCTTCATCAGTTGGAACATCATCCCATACGGGCTCCAGAAATGCAGGCTCGAGTCCCAACAATGCCTCAACATGTTCATTTAGGGAGTACTTCATTTCAATTTCATCCAACTGCTCCTGAGTTGAAGATTGGCATCCATTTCTATGATGCAACATTTCCAATCCAAACATGCGCGCCGTGATCATATCATTCCTCATGTTTCGCTCAGCGGTAGTGAGGGTGGGTCCATGCACATTTTTTGGGCCTTTGGTCTTGGTGACATCTAGGGGTGTGGTGAACAAATGTGCCATGTAGTCCACACTCTCCTCAGGTACACCAGCTCTCCTACATAAACTAATGATTAGTTCGCCAAAAGCATACATTCTACCTCTATGCACTCTAGCCTTGCGCATGGCCGATTTTAGCACCGCTCATACATTGATGGGTAGGTCCTTCATTAGAGCATATACCAAGCATACACGGTCTCTCGTCACCTCGGTAAAATGCAGCCCTGGTATCAAATAATTCATTACAATTTTTAGCCACACCCAGGCTTCACGATTCATGTGAGCATAAGGATACGATTGATGATAGCCACGGTGCCCATGTCTAATCCACTTCGCCGTGGACTGTGCTCCACACAGAGTGTGTCGAATCTGCTGATAAGGAGGGCTGATATTTAACCCCGTCAGGACATCAGAAGGGGCATCTGCAGTGCCCAATATTTGATTTATATGTCAGGGGGACCTCCACGCCATGCACTGTTACAAAGTGAGAATGAGCATCGGGTTTCCCATTTGCATAGAATTATCGCACCATACTAACATTGCACTCTGTTGGATCCTGAAAGATGAATCCCATACACCACTTTTGTAGGCGGCGCATAATGCGAGGGAACTCCCTCTCTAATTGGATGTCATCAAGTATCACATCCGAGAAGTACTTGGGTTTGGTGTGTGATTTGTACCACTTCTTGCCTTCAGAGGTGACTGCCTTATCCCCGTATCGTTGAGTCTGCCCTCTTGGGACTACGGGTGCTGGGGGAATGGTTGTACCCGTTCTCACTCTCTTACGGCTGCTAGACGCAACCGCTTTGCCAGACCTCTGTGTGCTTGACATGTTATCCTGCAATCAGACAGTTATCATATCAGTTACTGAGACCCAATTATGGAAGATCACCCCACACTTATTTTCGACCACAACTTCACAAATAACACGGTACTCAGACTTCCCAATGTTATTTTCAGCATACTATTCACAAAACTCATCCTATTCTAAGCATACAAACCCTTACTACTTCGATTCTACTCAAGAATTCGAACCAACAATCATCCTTCTACTTCAATCATTTCCCTCATAACCTATTTGCCACTCAAGACTTCACAAACCCCAATTTTAATTTACCCATACAAAATCATCCTTCATATTATCAACCAAATTAATTCTGACAAATTTTACCACAATGAATAGCAATCAATAGGCAGAAAACTACAAAGAACAACAATTTCAACAAAATAAAATAGCTCACCCATCATCCACATGAATACTAGCCCTAACTTTAGTAAATCATCCCAAAGAAAGAACCAAAAGAGTAAGACACATACCTTTAGTGCTTAGACCCACAAAAATTGGAGAACTTGGTGAGAAATTTCAACTTCGCGACATGGATTTGTTCTTCGAAAGAGTTAGGGTTGAAGGGGAAAGGAGAATGAATGAAATTTAGAAGAGAAAATGGGATTAAGGGACATATTTGGGAATTAAAAGGGAATGGTGGTCAGGTTTTACCATATAAGCCGGGTAAAACCTGACTTTTTTAATGAAAATAACCCGAAAACTTAACAGGTCCGCGACGCGGAGCTGTCGCGGACATGCCTTGTGAACTTTCTGTCGTCACATGGTGAAACTTGTGCGTAGTGGAAACAAGTCCATGACGCGCTCCTATCGCGGACTCCATTGTTAATCTCTCATAAAGTTCATAATTCCCAGCAACAAGTCCGCGACACGGAGATGTCGCGAACATGACTTGAGAGATTTCCATCTTCGCCTGGGGCTATCCTCTTGCAGAAACAAGTCTGCGACGCGGAGCTGTTGCGGACTCCACTATTTTTTTCCGCCCAGAATTCTTTTTTTTTTGAATTACAATTTACAACTTTTAAGATAAATGAATTAACCTATAACTCAAATTAAACTAAACTAACCTATCAAAACAAAATACAATGCAAATATCTTCTAGAGTACAAAGTCATGGGTTGCCTCTCGAGTAGCGCCTTATTTAACGTCGCGGCACTACTCAGCTCCCCCTCATTCATTGCTCAGCTCCAAACTTTCTTCTTCTCGATCCACCTCTTGTCCGAAATAATGCTTCACTCTCTGTCCATTCATAATGAACGTGGATTGCTTACCTTCATTCCATAACTCTACAACTCCGTGGTCGGTCATGCGTGCCACCTCAAATGGTCCACTCCATTTTGAGTTCAACTTACCTGGAAACAACCGCTATGTAGAGTTAAACAATAATACTTTTTTCCCAAGCTCAAAAAGTTGAGTCACAGTATGTTTATCATGCCATCGTTTAGTCTTCTCCTTATAGAGCTTAGCATTTTCATAGGCATGGAGTCTGAATTCCTCCAATTCATGTAGCTGACCCATCCTTTTTCTCCCGGCTAGTTCCAGATCCAGGTTCAACTTCTTTACTGCCCAGTAAGCCTGATGTTCTCATTCAACTGGAAGGTGACACGCTTTACCAAACACCAAATGATAGGTATAAGTCCCTATTGGTGTCTTATAAGCGGTCATATACGCCCATAATGCATCATCAAGCTTCATTGCCCAATCTTTCCTTTGGGCATTTACTGTTTTCTATAGAATCTGCTTCACTTCCCGGTTTGACACTTCTACCTGGCCACTAATTTGAGGGTGGTATGTTGTAGCTACTTTGTGTCTGGCTCCATATTTAGCTAAGACATTCTTCACCAATTGATTTATGAAATGTGTCCCCCCATCACTGATTATTGCTCTAGGAGTTCCAAACCGAGTAAAGATATGCTTCTTGAGAAACTTCAGCACCACTTTTGCATCATTAGTAGGCAAAGCTACTGCCTCAACCCACTTGGACACATAGTCCACAACCACAAATATATATTGATTTCCATTTTATGGAGGGAACGGTTCTATGAAGTCGATTCCCCAGACATCAAATATTTCAACCTCCAAGATGTTATGCAAATGCATCTTATGTCGTCTGGAAATAGACCCCATCCTCTGGCATTGATACAACTTTTAACATACCCTGCAACATCTTTAAATAGAGTAGGCCAGAAAAAAACTGATTGGAGCACCTTATGTGCAGTGCGCTCACCTCCATGATGACCTCCATATGCAGACGAGTGGTAACTATCCATCATTTGTCTCATCTTAGACTCAGGCACACACCTCCTCATCATTTTGTCTGGCCCTTGATTGAAGAGATAAGGCTTATCCCATATGTAGAACCGAGCATCATAAATCAGCCTCTTCTTTTGGTGTGTGGTTGCACCCGGTGGGAACAATCCGCTTACCAAATAATTAACAATATTTGCATACCATGGTAGTTCGGTCACCTCTAGTGCCAATAGTTGTTCATCAGGAAACTCTTCCCGAATCTGACCTTGCTCTCCCACATGTGACAAACTCTCCAATCTTGACAAGTGATCTGCAATCTGGTTTTCAGAACCTCTTCAGTCCTTGATCTCTATGTCAAACTCTTGCAGCAATAGAATCCACCTGATTAACCGTGACTTTGCATCCTTCTTGTTGAACAAGTACCTTATAGATACATGGTCAGTATAAACAACAACCTTAGTTCCTACCAGGTAAGATCTAAATTTGTCAAAAGCATAGACCAAGGCTAGCATTTCTTTTTCAGTCACTGTGTAGTTGGTTTGGGCTGCATCCAGGGTTTTTCTTGCATAATATATTGAGTGAAACACCTTCTCTGTCCTTTCCCCTAACACTGCTCCCATAGCCACATCACTTGCATCACACATCAGCTCAAAAGGAAGCTCCCAATTTGGGGAAGTCAGGATTGGAGCTTCTATCAGCTTCTTCTTCAAAGCTTCGAAAGCTTGAATGCATTGCTCATCAAATATGAATTTCATCTCCTTCTCTAGGAGACTGCACATGGGTCTTGCAGTCTTAGAGAAATCCTTGATGAATCTCTTGTAGAAACCAGCATGACCAAAAAGCTTCTCACCCATTTAATAGAGATTGGAGGAGGTAGCTTTTCAATGACTTCCACTTTGGCACGATCAACTTCCAGCCCTCTCTTTGACACCTTATGGCCCAATACAATCCCTTACTTCACTATAAAATGACATTTTTCCCATTTTAGGACGAGATTAGTTTCCTCGCATCTAGCCAACACCTTGTCCAAATTCTCCAGACACCTGTCAAACGACTCCCTAAAGACTGAGAAGTCATCCATGAATATCTCCACAAAATCTTCAACCATGTCATGAAATATAGCCATCATGCATCTCTGAAAGGTGGTTGGAGCATTGCACAGCCCAAATGACATTTGCTTGAAAGCATATGTCCTATACGAACAAGTGAATGTAGTTTTCTCCTGGTCTTCTGGTGCAATCACAATTTGGTTGTATCCTGAATAGCCATCTAGGAAACAATAATATTCTTGCCAGCTAACTCGTCCAGCATCTGATCAATAAAAGGAACCGGGTAGTGATCCTTTCTTGTGGCCTCATTCAATTTCTTGTAATCTATGCATATTTGCCACCCTGTCACTGTCCTGATTGGAATCAACTCATTTTTTTCATTGGTGATCACTGTCATGCCTCCTTTTTAGGCACACACTGAACCGGGCTGACCCACTTGCTGTCTGAAATCGAATATACAATACCCGCGTCTAGCCATTTAATCACCTCTTTGCGCACCACATCTTTCATCACTGGGTTTAGTCTACGCTGAGGTTGTACACTTGACTTGTGGCCCTCCTCCATAAATATCATGTGCATGCATAAAGCTAGGTTGATGCTATGTATGTGAGCCATCTGCAAACTTATCGCCTTTTTCCTCTTCCTCAATATTTTCAGAGATGCCTCAACATGCACTTCAGACAAAGCAGAAGAAAGGATTAGAGGTAAAGATTCATTGGCACCTAAGAATGCATACCTGAGATGAGAGGGAAGAGCCTTTAACTCCAACTTTGGTGCTTCCTCAATTGAAAGTTTGGGAGGTGGTCCCAAGACTGTTTAATGGCTCCACAAACTTGCGAAGCATACTCACATTAGGGGCATCTAGAACGTTAGCCAACTCCTAGGCTTCAACATCTCTCTCAATGTCTTGCCCAATTAACACTTTCTCTAAAGGGTCTCGGGCTTCAACATATTTTGCTGTCATTTCCTTGTCAATGACTGTAATTGCTGACAACTCATCATATATTGTAGGCAACTTCATTGCCTTATACATATCAAATACCTCTACCTTGTCATAAGCCCTCATTGTTAGTATCCCAGCCGCCATATCAATTAACGTACCTCCGGTTGCCAGGATTGGGCATCCCAAAATAAATGGGACCTCTAGGTCAGGCTCAAAATCCAAAATGACAAAGTCTACGGGGAAAATCAGAGATCCCACTTGGACCAAGACATCCTCAATAACATCATCTGGCCTTGCTACCGAACGGTCCACTAACTGCAACATAATGGTTGTGGACTTAGGCCTTCCTAGTCCCAACTTGAGAAATATGGACATAGGCATCAAGTTGATACTTGCGCCCAAATCGCACAACCCTTTTGCCTCAATACACTTACCAATTTTATCTCAACACTAAAACTCCCTGGATCTTTCAACTTAGTTGGAAGCCTATTATGGATCCTAGAACTGCACTCTTCCGTAAGTGCTACTGTTGCATACTCAGCCAATCTACTCTTGTTGGCTACCACATCTTTCACATATTTGGCATACTTAGGAATGCCCTGCAACACATCAATCAAAGGCAAGTTAACATGTAGTTGTTTGAGTAATTCAATAAACTTACCAAAAAATTCCTCCTCCTTCTGCCTTTTGAATTTCTGTGGGAATGGAGGAGGTGGGTTTGCTTTCGGTTCCTCATTCACCCTTTGCTCACTTGGTTCTGCTTCATCTACTTGTTTTCCTTTTTTCTTCAGCAGCTTTTGCCTTTGGCATTAACTCCTCCAATGGACGACCACTACGTGTACTCACAACATTTGCCTGTTTTGGGTTTGGATCAGTATTTCCAGGCAAACCCCCATGTGGTCTGGAATTTTGGGCACTAGCAAACTGCCTAAACTGCTTCTACAAATTCTGAGTCGCCAGTTGATTATTTTGGACATCAGCTGCCAATTTAGCTTGGTCAGCCATGCTTTGTTTTAGCATGTCCTCCACACTTATATCACCTTGCTTGGCAGCTTGCTAATTACCATGACTTTGCTGGTTTCCATGGCTTTGCTGGTTTCCATGTCTTTGTTGCTTGTAATGTTGTCCACTACCTTGTGGCCTGTACTGGTTCTGTCCTTGGTGTTGGTTTTGATTACCACCCCATGAAAAGTTTGGGTGATTCCGCCAGCTTGGGTTGTAAGTATTTCTATAGTTTTGGTGATTTCCTCCTTGCTGGGCATTACCTACAAAATGAACAGATTCTGGGTTTTCTCCACATACCTCAGGATTGTGATCTCCACCTCCACATACTTCACACCAAGCTTATGGTTGCTGAACCATGTTAACTTGAGCTTGTTGCTGTCCTAGTGACATGTTGCTGAAATGAGTAGTCATCATATTTTGCATTGCTGAAATCTGTGCAGTCAAAGCTGTCACTACATCCATTTCCAACACTCCAGCAGTCTTTTGTATGACCGATTTAGCTCCTCATCCATTCCACTCGGTATTACCTTGTGAAATTCTATTAAGCAATGTAAACAACTCAGCATATGTCTTCTCCAAAGCTTGTCCACATGCAGCAGAATCAAGTAAAATTTTCGTGTTTGGTTCCAACCCTTCAATGAAGGTATGGACCAACACTTCGTTAGCTTGATGGTGATGTGGACAACTTAATAGCAGGGACTTAAACTTGTCCCAAGCTTGGTACAAGTTTTCCCCTCCTTTCTGTCGGAAGCTTAATATGTCGCTTCTCAGCTTGGCTGTTTTCCCGAATGGAAAAAACCTTATCAAGAACTTTCAGGCAAGATCATCCCAAGATGTTATGGAATTTACGGGCTCAGAGTTCAGCCATCTTTTTGCTTCCCCTAGCAGAGAAAAGGGGAATAATGTGAGCCTCACATAATCAGAGTTCACTCTAGTTGGGGTGTACGTGTCACTGATCTCGAGGAAATTTTGAATATACACTCGTGGGTCCTCATGAGATAAACCAGTGAATTTCCCATTTGTGTGCAATAATTGCACCATGTTCTGCTTCAATTCGAACCTCCCACCAACTGTAGGTTTTTGAATACTTGAGGTAACATTGGTGATCTGTGGGATTGCCACATCTCTCACTTTCATTTCTGCCATCAGTGCAGGTGGGTCTTGATCCTCCCTTTCTTCGGAAGTTTTTGGTTCACTAGCGACAAGAGGAACATGATATGTGAGTCTTCTTTGCCTTCTCCGGTATAGAACAAATCTCTCCTGTTTAGCTAGAGGCTCTACCAAGTCCTGGTCGTCTTCCAGTGTGAAAACCTAACACAACCTGTGAAATGAAGAGCCAAGCTCAAGTTGTCTACATTTGTACAAATAATTTAGACACTCAAAAATTAGATATCTTCCGATTTTAAAGTCCCCGACAGTGGCACCAAAAACTTGTTGCGTCCAAAAGTACACGCAAGTGCACGTGGTCACTCAAGTAGTACATCGACTCTTTCGAGCCGGATTATCGAACCCAAAGGAATTCAAATCAACAAATAATAACTTTATTTGTGTCTAAAATAATTTACTTATGCGATAGAGAATTTCAATAATTTGTTTTTAACTACTAAGTTGAACAATTGCCAAAATTAATTACTATACTTAAACAGTTTCAAACAAGGAAATTTCACAAATTGGGAAAATATTCTAGGGTTGTAGCATAAACCGACTTCAGGCATAACATTAATTTATCCTAGCATTCGACAGGCTAACCTCATTATGGATTTGCAAGGTTAATTTTACGATCATGATCTCCCGACCTCTAATCGCCTACCACCATCGACAACCTAATTACATCATTGAGTGGGGATAGGCATGAACCAATAGCGGAGCATTAAGCTATCATCTTACATATTAATCAAGCGCGGTATAAAGGTATAACACTATCCTATATATGAAACACTCTAAGATTTACCCTAGAATGAACACGCTCCTCACATTCTTTGTTCTATCCCTCTATTCATCTTCCGAATTCAAGAGCGGACAATGAGTTTATTTTAATGTTGATCAGTCATTAAAATAGTTAAACAAGAATATAAGCATAAATCACAAGAAAAACTATTTCATGCTAGAAACAAATATTATTACACCATTAATCGTAGCTACAACCCTAGAATAAGGGAACTTAGCTACTCATAGAACAAAACATCATCAAATAATGTTTATGGATCATAAAAGGGTTTACCAAAATGAAGGAGTAGAAGAAAATCCCTAGATAGTGTCAACAAAATTGCCCAAATCGTTGTTCTCCCATTTTTCAAAAATTCGATAATGATAAAATAATAAAACTAGACTATTTATAGTCTGAAATAAAACACGTGACTGAATTCTGGTGTCCAAGTCCGCGACGCAGACCTATTCCCTCGCCTCAATTTGTGCATAAAAGGATCCTCTCAGCGACGTGCACTCCACTGTTAAGTGGAATTTGTTTTATGCATGCAAGTTTTAGCTCTGTGATGAGGAGCTGCTCCTTCGTAGTGTATTTTCCAGCTTCTTGGCCATTCTCCTCAATAACTTTGTCTTCTATTTTCCGACCTTTGTCCAGGTCCCCTTTTTAGCTCCTTCTTCTTTGCTTTTCACCCTGAAACATCTAATCATAGTGGTTAGAGGAAACGAAATCAATAGACTCCAAAATTTCAGTTCTGACTAAGAAATTGCTCTCAAACTTAGCTATATATATGGGATAAATTGGTTATTAGATGCATAAATATGCCTAAGATCACTTATGCATCCTATTCTTGTATAAATGAAAGTAATGTGGATTGATGTATCTTGAATTGGTAGACTTAAGGCATCATTTTCTTGTATTAATGAATGTGACCTTGAATGTTGTATCTTGAATTGGTAGGCTAAGACATCCTCTTCTTGTGAAATGAATGTATCTTGACTTAATGAACACGAATCGGTAGACCTATGTTGGTAGCCCTTTCCTAAATGAATGATGAAGTATTCTAGGCTATGTCTTGAACTGGTAGACTTAGTGTTGGTGGACCTTCATGATGAGTCTAGAAACTAATGTGATGATAAACCTTGAATCGGCAGACCTAGTGTTGGTGGCTCTTTCATGTGTGAAATGATGAACCTTGTATCGGTAGACCCAATGTTGGTGACCCTTCTTGATGATTCAATGAGTTATCCATGTAATGTACCTTGAATCGGTAGACCTAATAGTGGTGGCCCTTTCATGTGTAATGTGCCTTAGGTCGGTAGGCCTAATGTTGGTGGCCCTCTCAAGTACAATAATGTTAATGAAAATGAACTACTCTATGGGAATGAATGCTAAGCACCGAGTGGATATGGTAAGATGGAAACTCTCCCCATGCTAGGTTAGGGTTCCAATGAACATCTTCCTATCCCATAACTATGTGCCCACATAGGATATTAGCTAGTGGAATCCACTTAAGCTAAAATTATACCGATTTTACCTTAGGCAAGTAGATCAACCATTACGATGTGGGATAATACATTGGATTCCATGTTAAGCTCACATGGTCTATGTCGGTTAAATGCTTATTTCCATCATGTGAGATGTGCACTATGATTTCTTGAGAAGTTCTATGAAGTGTGGGTGGTAGTATAGGATGCCATCCATGCATTGCACGAGTAGGCTTTGAGAGAGTCATAGTGAGTTCTCTAATGTCTTAATGACTAATGAATGAAAGTTCTCTAAATGAAGTAAATGAAGAATGTTGACTTATATGCTTAATGTGATGATGCATGCTATACTTGGATTGTATTATGAGTTACTTCCTTGTCATGACTTATGAAATGTCTATGTCTTTTATGTATGAGTATTGTGTAAAGATGGGAAGGATGAATGGTAAGTTCACTTTTGGTGGCCTTGATGTGGTACTTAGTGTGGATGGTGGTATGGGACGCTATTCATACATTGTACATAGTATAGCTTGGGGTTGCTTGAGGTGAAAGCTTAATGTAATGAAATGTCTTATATGGTTGATTATGTTCTAATGTGAAGAAATTACTTGTATGTTGGTTATGTTTGTATATTATGCCTCTTATACTTATGTTCATGAAGTTTTCTCAAATTGGCATAAAGCATGACTTTCAAATAAAATGTCCGTTTTAAGCATGTTTTTGCATGGCTATCATACTTAGTACTTAATTGTGCTAACCCATATTTCTTTATTTTTACTAAAGTGTAGGGATTGGCACTCAATTCGATTCTCTCTAGTTGAAGCTTGGATTGAGTTCTTCCAAGACTATTGGTATGTCCTCATGGATTCGAGGACAAGTACTTTGATGTTTCATTTCTTTCATGTAATAGACATTTGTTAGACTTTCTATTGTAAAGGGTCGTGACCCTACTTTTGATTCAGATATTGTTTTTAGATGGCCATGTGAGACTAGTAGACTTTCGCTGTTTTAAATGAAGTTTTTGATTGTATGGATTTAAAGAAAAGTTTTAATTCCGTACCATTTTCCTTATATCGAATGTTATGAACGCTATGAGGCTTGTATGAGACTTTTCAGAGTCTTATACGCCGTGTCACTTCCGGGGTGTAGGCTCGAGTCGTGACATATCATCACCAATGTGAAGGCTTTTGTTTAAAGTAGAGTACCACTATTTATAGTAACATTTTGATAAAGTGTCATTACATGTCCGGTCCAATTTATACAAGATTTTCAATTGATGTAATAGTGTTTGTGTAAATATCGATTTGGTAAATTTTATATCAATATGTTTTATCAATTATTGTTTTTTCGTTAAATATTTTAAATAAGGTGCTTTTAGAACATTCTTCAAAATACATTTAATTTAATTTAGAAAATTTTAAGATATTGTATTATTTTTGTTGATTATTTGAAATAATAATTTATATAGGTTAAAAATTGAGTAAGTTTTAGGAAGAGTAAACATAATAATCATAGTAAGGCTCTATAGCTATACTTTGATAATTGCGCTCCATAGCTATAGTTTGGTTTGCTATGAAGGTCATGATTTGTATGATTCGCGAATTAAGTTGTATATTTTTTGTATCAATTTATATATACGAACGAACAAGTTTGTATAATTCAATTTTGTGGTAGATCAAACAATGAAATTGTATTATATTTGTTAAATCGTTTATACGTTCAGGTGTAATGATATGAATTGATCAGTTATGTATAGATTCAATATTATTATGAAAAATTGGATGATTCCTATATGGAACATTTTTGTTTTTTTTCTAGATTTGTATACATATACATTATATGTTCATTTGTATCTCTAAAAATTATGTTTGTATATTTATGTGAATTTGTATATGTATATGTATATATTCTCTCTGTTATACTTTGTAATTTTTATTATGAACAATGGGATGATCTATATATGGAACATTTTAGTTTTTTCTAGATATGTATGCATATATATTACAGATTCATTTGTATCTCTGAAAACGTTTTACTTTTTCTAGATTTGTATACATAGACATTACAAATTTGTGTGTACCTCTGAAAATTGCATTTGTATATTTACGTGAATTTGTATATGTATATGATCTTTGTGTTCTTCGTGGGTCCCTAGAAAGATCGGTGAAACATTAGATGTGAAATAGAAATAATCTAGATAGTAGCTATTTAAATGTTTGTTATTATGTACAGTTGTAACACCCCAAAAATTTCTAAGTTAAGACCAAAACTATTCTTCATTTACATGTAAGGTCGTATCGGGTGATTTTTAAATTGCCCATACGTGTAAAGGTAAATTCTTTAATGTGAGAATGATTTTGGACATCAATTAAGGTCTCTAAAAACTCCTAGCACAAAGTTGAGTTGAAAGTTTCCTTACCGATTAAGTTTTGATGTAAGATTTTACTTGGGTCAACTTTAAACGACCAAATCTCTTAGAATATAAAGAGTTGCGTGACCCATAACCTATCAAATTAAAGGTACTTGAATCTTCTTTCCAATGCCACCAATCTTAAATCAATCCAAGTTTCGAGTAAAAAGTTATGACTATTTTAGTAACCTGATACAGTGCAGTGACGAATTAGCCGACATGAAAATATTAAAAAGGGTCGTTTTTGTCTTTTTACCTCTAATAAAACCCTAAACGAATTTCTTGACTAAATAAAGGCTCAAAACAATCAGATTTTCATCTCTTAATCCCCATTTTCTTCTCTCTCAAACCCTAAGACAAAACCCTACGGAAAATCAAAGTAGAAGACTTCATTCAAGATTCTTTCCATCTTTTTCAAGATTCTTCTTCAAGGTAAGTTCTTCTCCAAAAATTACATTCTTTCCAATTAAAATTCCTTCATACAATTATGAATCATTAATGAAAATTATAATTCTTGACCATAGAGTTTCAAGAAACTAATTCAAGAAGTCTCAAGAAAGGTTTTCTTAATTTTTCTCTTTCAAGTTAAGGATTCAAGGCTTCTAATCAAGTTCTTCTTCAAGATTCCTCAAGATTTTTCAAGAACCTTGTTCTTCCAGGTATGTAAGGCTATTAGAGTGTTGGACTAGTTCATCCTTACTCCCTACATCTACTTTAAAATGAGTAAAAGAGTAATCTAGGATTCTACCCCTAGATTTGAGTATTCTTGAGATAAGTTGATTTTGAGTTCTCAAGTTCCTGTTTCTTTTTGAAATTATATTCCTAATTATTGAATTTTTATATGTTATGCATTAAGATTCTTGAGCTGATTCGTTCATGTTTATATTTCAACATGAACCCTATGAATTGAGTATTCTTGAGATGAGTAGTGTCCTTGAGTTCTGGGTACTGAGTTTTCATATTGTTATTAAGACCCCTGAGTTGAGTCATTCATGTCCACAATTCCGCATGAACCCTATGAATTGATTTACAATTTTTGAAAAGCTTTTTAAAGCCAACATTTGAGTTTTTAAACTGAGTTTTTGAGAAAGTAAGGATGAGTTTTGAGAAAGAGTTCTTAAAACATGATTAGTATGACAGTCGATTATGCCATCAATGTTTAAGTAGTATGATATCTACATATACCATCAATGTTTATGCAGTATGACTTCCCGGATCATCAATGATCATATCATAATATGATTTTG
>JAJOON010001189.1:0-28871 GCA_029582645.1 Solanum megistacrolobum | reverse complement strand
CAGCCAAGAGAAGGCTCTAATACCATGTCAATTTTCTGCTGAATGCCTCTCAAAGTGAGAGAGTCTTTCTATTATATAGAGAAAATAAAGATTACACATCCCTAAAGATCCACCATCCTATCCCTAAAGATCAGCTATTCTATCTCTATAAAGTTGTTATTCAATCCCTCTAAATCTGCCTACTATCCCTCCAAATCAGCTATTCTATCACAATATTTATTGTTTTGATTCTACAACAAATGTATATGATCATGCTAATATAATTACATTAATATATACAATCATTTAGTTGTCCATCATGTTAACAACCTTGTGAAGGAAAGTTGAGTTTTTCTAATAGATAATTTATATGTTATCAAGGTGTGAATATTGATATAGGTGATGGAGATAAGTTGTTTACACAATGGAGTGTTGTAGAGCCAAGCGATTTCTTGATGATTAAGGATCAACATCAATTTATGAGTCATCAAGGTGTTAATATTAATACATGTGGTGAATATAAATTTTAAGTGCATTTTCTATCTTTGTAAAGAAGAGTCCAAAGCATCAAAGTCGATAAAGTCCAGTACTAAATGTTTTTACCCACAACAAGGTTTTATACATAGGACCAACTGCTTTCTTTATCTTGCTTTCCCTTAGTCCGTCTAGGAATTATATTTCCTGCCGTCTTTGTACTTGTTATATTCCATTTGTGTTTGTAATGACTTTCATTTCTTCTTCCATTTATATTTTGACAGTACTTAAAAGGCATGTACTTAAAGAAGGAGATGTTACTTAATATTTCACTGTTATTATCTATGCATCTTTGAGAATTATTCTAGAAAAATAATACTCTAAAGATTTTCTTCCCCCTTAATATAAAACCTATTTTCTTCTCTCATAAAGTATTTTTTCTTTATAAATTTATGGCCTAATTTGTAACAAATGGAGGTTCATCTTCATCAACATCAACTAACAAGTCATCAACAACGACACAATATATATACCCGATATATTCCCACAAGTAAAGTACATGGGTGGTGGTATGTATACATCCTTATACATACATTGTGAAGGAAAGGGGGGGGGGGGTAATTTCTGAAAGACAATTAATAAGTCTTCAAGGTTTGAATATTGATACAAATGGTGGAGATAAGTTGTTTGGACACTGGAGTTTTGTACATCCAAGTGATTTCTTGATAATTCAGGATCATCCGTTTATGAGTCATCAAGATGGGAATATTGCTATTGCTGGTGGTGATTAATTAGTTATTTTCACAATGGAGTGTTGTACAACCAAGAAATTTCTTGATGTATGATTCATGACCAACATCAGTTTATGACTCATCAAGGTGTTAATACTGATACAAGTGGTGGAGATAAGTTGTTTCCATATCAGAGTGCTTTAGAGCCATATGATTTCTTGATGATACAAGATTTTTCTTGTTCTTCATTCCTTTAGGAAAGAATTAATGATAAATTATTAGAAGACTATGTTAGGTTTGACCTATTTAGCGACGAAGTTTGTAATTATTTTCAATTTATTTTAGTCTTTAAGCTAGATAATAAGCTTTATTAAGTTTTTTGTTCAAATATTCTCTTGAGTGTTTGTCATGCCTTGCGGCCCCACCCTAGATGTGACATGGCAATCGGAAACTCCATAAGCGCAAGAGTACCAACCAACCTACTTAATATAGATAATTCATATTAAATATTAATTTTAAATACCAATGTTGAAAGTAAGGACTATTCTAATCAACCTTCAAGAAAATTCAAAAGAGAAAAACCAATTCGATACTTCAATTAGAAAATCAAATCCAACTAACCATAGGTATACAAAACCTATACTAATAGAATAATAATATCTACACTGAGACTTGCTTTAGGGCTTGTTTGAAGTTGAAAATGAGCCCGTTTTCCCGTCGGGACAAACTGACGCCATTAATAAGGTCGTAAGAGAGGTCCATGAAAAATTTCGGCAAAAAAATTCTGGAATCTTGTATCACTAAAAATCCATGGACTATAACACACGAAAATTGGTAAATATGGTTTCTCCTGCTTTGGGGCTCGTTTAATTTTGAAAATGCGCCCGTTTACCCGTCGTGACTAACAAACGCCATTAATAAGGTCGTAACGAACGTGCATGAAAAATTTTGGTAAAAAAAATTCCTAAATCCTATCACCAAAAATCCATGAACTATAGCACACGAAAATCGGTAAAATTTGGTTTTTCCTACTTTGGGGCTCATTTGAACTTTAAAATGCGCCCGCTTTCCCCTCAAGACCAACTGACACCATTAATAAGGTTGTAACAAACGTCCATGAAAAACTTTGGTAAAAAATTGTGGAAACCTGTATCACCAAAAATTCATGTACTATAGCACACAAAAATAGGTAAAATGTGGTTCTTGCTTTGGGGCTCAATTGAACTTGAAAATGTGCCTGTTTTCCCCTTGGGACCAACCGACGCCATTAATAAGGTTGTAACAAACGTTCTTAAAATTTCAACAAAAAAAATCAAGAAACCTGTATCACAAAAATCCATAGACTATAGCATACGAAAATAGGTAAAATCTGGTTTTTACTACTTTGGCTCGTTTTAACTTGAAAATGTGCCTGTTTGCCCTGCAGGACCAACTGACGGCATTAATAAGGTTGTAACGGACGTCCATGAATAATTTTGGCAAATAAGTTCCAAAATCCTATCACAAAAAATCCATGGACATAGCACACAAAAATGGTAAAATATGATTTTTCCTGCTTTGGGGCTTGTTTGAACTTAAAAATGCGAATGTTTGCCCCTCGGGACCAATTGACACCATCAATAAGATTGTAATAGACGTCCATGAAAAATTTGATAAATTTTTTTTTGGAATCCTGTATCACCAAAATTCCATAGACTATAGCACATGAAAATTGGTAAAATCTATTTTTTCAAGCTTTGGGGAACGTTTGAACTTGAAAATGCACCTGGTTTGCCTTCGGAACCAACTTACGCCATTAATAAGGTCGTAAAGGACGTCCATGAAAAAATTTGGCAAAAAAAACTCTGGAATCCTATCACCAAAAATCCACGGACTATAGTACATGAAAATTGATAAAATCTAATTTTTCTTGCTTTGGGGATCGCTTGAACTTGAAAATGCATCAGTTTACCCCTTCGGGGCCAACTGTCGCCACTAATAAGGTTGTAACAGACGTCCCTAATAAATTTTAGCAAAAAATATTCTTGAATCATGTATCACCAAAAATACATGGACTATAACATACGAAAATTGGTAAAATCTAGTTTTTCCTACTTAGGGGCTCGTTTGGACTTGAAAATGTGCCCGTTTTCACCTCGGGACCAACTAGAGCCATTAATAAGGTCATAATGGACGTTTCTGAAAAATTTTGGCAAAAGAAATTCCAAAATCTTATCACCAAAATCTATGGACTATAACACATGAAAATCGGTAAAATACATTTTTGCCTGCTTTGGGGCTCGTTTGAACTTGAAAATGCATTTGTTTCCCCCTCGGGACCAACTAACACCATTAATAAGGTTGTAACGGGCGTCCATGAAAATGTTTTTAAAAAAAATCTATAATCTTGTATCACCAAAAATCCATTGACTATAGCACACAAAAATCGGTAAAATCTAGTTTTTTCTGCTTTGGGGCTCGTTTCTAACTTGAAAATGCGTCTGCTTTCCCTTCGTGACCAACTTACACAATCAATAAGGTTGTAACTAACGTCCATGAAAAATTTCGGCAAAAAAAAATTTCAGAATCCTATAACACCGAAAATCCATGGAGTAAGCACACGAAAATTGGTAAAATCTTGTATTTTCCTTCTTTGGGGATCGTTTGGACTTGAAAATGCTACAATTTGCCACTCGAGACCAAATGACTCCATTAATAAGGTCGTAACGGACATCCAAGAAAACTTTCGGCAAAAAAAATTCTGGAATCTAGTATCACCAAATATCCATTGACATGGCACACAAAAATCGGTAAAATCTGGTTTTTCCTGCTTTGGGGCTCGTTTGCACTTGAAAATGCGCATGTATGCCCCTTGGGACCAACTAATGCCATTAATAAGGTCATAACAGACATCCATTAAAAACTTCGGCAAAAAAAATTCCAAAATCCTATTTCACCAAAAATCCATAGAATAGTACACGAAAATTGGTAAAATCTTGATTTCCTGCTTTGGGGATCGTTTGAAATCGAAAATTCTTCCGTTTTTCCCTCAAGACCAACTGACGCAACTAATAAGGTCGTAACGGACGTCCACAAAAAATTTTAGCAAAAAAAATTATGGAATCCTTTATAACCAAAGATCCATGGACTATAGCACACAAAAATTGATAAAATCTAGTTTTTTCTGCTTTTGGGATCGTTTGAACTTGAAAATGAGTCTGTTTTCCCCTCGAGACCAACTGACTCCATTAATAAAGTCGCAACGGACGTCTATGAAAAATTTTGGCAAAAAAAATTTCAAAATCCTATCACAAAAAATCCATGGACTATAGCACATGAAAATCGATAAAATTTTGTTTTTCTTCTTTAGTGCTCGTTTGAACTTGAAAATGTGCCTGTTTTCCCTCGAGACCAAATGACGCCATTCATAAGGTCGTAACAGACATCCATGAAAAATTTTAGCGAAAAAAATTAGGAAATCCTGTATCACCAAAAATGAATGGACTATAGCACACGTAAATTGATCAAATTGCTTTTTCCTACTTTGACGCTTGTCTGAACTTGAAAGTTTGCCAATTTTCCCATCGGGACCAACTAACTCCATTAATAAAGTTGTAACAGACGCCCCTGAAAAATTTCGGCAAAAAATAAATCTACAATACTATCACCAAAAATCCATGGACTATAACATACGAAAATTGGTAAAATCTGGTTTTTCCAGCTTTGGGCTCATTTGAACTTGAAAATGCGTCCATTTGCCATTCGAGACCACCTGACACCATTAATAAGGTCGTAACAGAAGTCCATGAATAATTTCGGCAAAAAACGTTCTGGAATCTTTTATCACCAAAAATTCATGGACTATAGCACACGAAAATAAGTAAAATCTAGTTTTTCCTGCTTTGGGACGCGTCTGAACTTGAAAATGCTCCCGTTATCCCTTTAGGACCAACTGACGCCATTAATAAGATCATAACGGACAACCATGAAAAATTTTAGCGAAATGATTTCCAGAATCCTATCACCAAAAATCCATGAACTATATAACCCTCGTATATTGATAAAATCAATTTTTTCCTGCTTTGGAGCTCGTTTGAACTTGAAAATGCGCTTGTTTTCCCCTCGCGACAATGTGATTCTATTATTAAGGTCGTAACATCACCAAAAATCCATGAACTAGAACACGAAAATTGGTGAAATCTATTTTTTCTAGCTTTGGGGCCCGTTTGAACTTGAAAATGTGTCCCTTTGCCCCTCGGGACGATTGACGCAATTAATAAGGTTGTAATAGACGTCCATGAAAAATTTCGGCAAAAAATTAGGAAATATTGTATCACCAAAAATCCATAGACTATAGCACACGAAAGTCGGTATAATATGGTTTTTCATCCTTTGGGACTCGTTTGAACTTGAAAATGCACCCATTTTCATATCGGTACCAACTGACGCCAATAATAAGGTCATAATTAACGTCTATGAAAAATTTTGGTGAAAACATTTGTAACACCCCAGAAAAATTTTCGAACTAAGACTCGAACCGTTCTTCATTGTGAGTGAGATTTTACCAAGGAATTAAAATTTCTTAAGTGTTAAGTTCACTAGATGTAGCACCTTGAGTTCGAAAAAGAACTAAATTGGAAATAGCAAAATCTGAAATTTTGCAAGTTATGCTTAAGTATGAGTTTTGGGTCGACTTAAAACGACCATAACTTCTATCTCAAGATGAGTTAGGTGTGATACCAGATACCGTAGGAAAGACCTTTGAATTATATTTCCAACACCGCTGAGTTTGCTCAGTTTCAAGTTTGTATGAGTGAGATATGGCCTTTTGAAGTTAGGTTGTCCAGTTAAGGAAAGTTAGCGGGAAATAGTGAGGGGTATTTTGGTCTTTACCTTACCCAATCAGATTTAATACTTTAAGGGTCTAATCATATTAGGTTCAGTTTTATAATCCTAAAATACGCCTAGGGTTTTAGTTGAGAGTTCAAGAAGAGAAAAGAAGAGAAAATAGGAGAAAAGAGGAGAGGATCAGGCGCTCGTCGAGACTCTTGCGTGTTGTTGCAGATTTTCGCCATGGGTTTGATCCCTAAGAGGTATGTAAGCTTCCATAGTGTTGGGTTTGTTCACCAACACGCCAAACATATTATTTTCAGCGAAGTCTCATTCTCAAAAAGTTAAAGAGTTTAAGTTCTTGATAGGTGTTCTTGAAGTTCTTTCTAAATCTTGTTGTGTTGGGTTCTTAATGATTTCTTGAGATCAAAGTGAGTGTTTTAAGGGCTGTATTGAGTAGATTAGAGTGTACTTATGTTAAGCAATTGATTCTAAGTGATTGGGGAATAAACCATTCGATTCTAGGCCAAATAGGGTGAGAAAACGAGCAAAGAAATTCGTCGAATTTTCTGGGTTGGGGCCTAGCGCGATGCGCCAGCCAGAGCGCCCCAAACCCTCCTCTGAAGTTTAGGGGCTGGTGCCCCGCGCCACCCATAGCGCCAGGTTCGCCTGCCCTATCCAGTTTGTCATCGGTTGCCCCATTTGATTTCGTTTAAAGTGCACCTTCACTCCTTTTCTATTCTAACTACTATAAGCTACTTCTAAACACCTAGAAATCATTCATAACATGATCATAACCTTGAATTCATAATTCAAATTCAAGATAGAGCTAAGAGTTAAGTTTTGAGAGTTCGTTCAAACATTCTAAGAAAGTCCCTTTGTGTCCTTTTGTGGAGTCTCCTACAACTTCTAGTAACTTGTTTCAAGGCTCGAGCAAGTGAGTGTGAGGATGAGGAGAATATACTCATGAGTCTACTTTGTCATCATAAGATCCTTCATATCATGAACCATAACTCTTGAATTCATAATTCACATTCAAGAGAGAGTTAAAAGTAGAGTTCAAGAAAGCCATTCAGTTCAATTGTGAATCCTTTAAGATCAACCATCGATTTGAAGTAAGTCTTGAGGTAGTAAGTAAGAGAATGAGAAGTGTCGTATACATGAGTTCCATGTAGTTTGTAGACCTTCGAGTCGAGTTGTTTCATGCCCATAATTTCGCATGAACTTCGTAAGTTGAGCATCTTCAGAGAAGTGGTATCTTCAAGTTCTAAGCCTTTAAATGTTGAATTCCTAATCCCTTTTGAGAAGTATCTTTGAGTACTTGAGTTGAATATTTCATGCCCATAATTTCGCATGAACACTATAAGTCGAAAAATCTTGAGATGAGTAGTATCATTGAAGTTCTTGAGTTCCATGTATTGAGTTCTATCTATGGTTATTGAAAACCTTGCATTGAGTCATTCACGTCCATAATTCGGCATGAACCATATTTTAAGAAGTCTTTTACAAACGTTTTAACTTTGTTTTAAGAATTAAGTTTTGAGTTAAGCAAAGATTAAAGAGTAAATAGTAAAGAGTAAAGAGTTGAGTTCTTTTCTTCAAAAGAGTATATCGGGACTATGTACTCCCAAAGTGTAAATGTTTTCACATTTAAACAAGAAAGGAAACTGAGATTTTCAAAAGAGTTTTGAGCAAGAAAGGGAACATCGATTCCAAGAGAACTTTTAAGCTAAGTTTTGAGTAATTATCTCAAACCAAAGAAAGAAGTATGTTTTAAACATAAAGAGCTAGTATTATATTTTGGGAGTATTATTGAGCACCGATGTGGGGATGTGAGTTTCCTATTAACTCAAGTCTCCATAAAAACCATGTAGCCATCATGGGTAAAAAATGGTCATACTTTTTAGATGAATCATTTTCACATAGACTAGTGGATCCACTAAGTTAAGTTAGGTCCTATATTGATGGCAAGGTATAGGATGGTCCTTGGCAGCGTGAGGTAAAGTGTTGTATCATCACTATAGCTCTTAAGTGATGGTTGTCGGTTAGAGAAACTTCCAAAGAAACTATATTACCTTATTATATGAGTAAAGTTGAGTTTGTTATTGCATTTTCTTTAACGAACTAATTTTTTTTTACTGTTTTATAAAGCTTTCTATATATTGCATGTGTATTGTTGTTTTATATTGAGTTGAGTACCCAGAGTCGAGTATCATATCTTTGAGTTGAGTATCTAATCTCTGAGTTGAGTATCTTATCCTTGAGTACTTCTGAGTTGAGTAAGTTGAGTAGTTTTGAGTATCCTTGAGTATTCCTTGAGTTGAGTAAGTTTGAAAGGAGGTAAGTATGTTTCCATTTTTATCAAGTTCGAGCTTATGTTTATGTTTTAGAATTCCCTTTACATGCTCGTACATTCCACGTACTGAGCCATTTGGCCTGCATCTTCTCATGATGCAGACACAGGTATTCAAGAGCATCAACAGGAGCTTCATTGATACATACGAGAGTTCGAGTTAGCTATGGTGAGCCTCCTTGCTTTCGGAGGATTTCATTTACTTTTCAATTTAGTCAGGATGTCGTGGGTCTTGTCCCGACTTCCATCTTTATCAGTTAGAGGCTTCATAGATAGTTAGTATGGTTGAGAAGTCTCTATTATTCATTTATTTTATTAAATGTTTTAAAAACATAAGTTGCCTATTTTATGGCGAGTTGAATATATTATTTTATTCATAGTTTTTCATTTGAGTTAAAGCTTTGCATTTCAGTTTCATGAATTTTATTTAGTTTTTAAGCTTTGTATGCTTGAATCAGTTTTCCGCTTGTAGTCAGCTAGGATGAGGGTTCGCTTGGGGACCAGCAATGGTTCTCGAGTGCCGGCCACGTCCAGGGTGTACGCTCGGGTCGTGACAACAATTCCAGAATCTATCACTAAAAATCCATGGACTATAGCACACGAAAATCGGTAAAATATGGTTTTTCGTGCTTTGGGCTCATTTGAACTGTAAAATGCACCTGTTTGCCCCTCGGGACCAATTGATGTCATTAATAAAGTTATAACAGATGTCGATGAAATATTTTGGAAAAAAAATTCAGGAATATTATGTCACCAAAAATTCATGGACTATAGCACATGAAAATCGATAAAATTTGTTTTTTCCTGCTTTGGGGCTCGTTTGAACTTTAAAATGCCCCCGTTTGTCCCTTAGGACCAAATAACGCCATTAATAAGGTTGTAATGGATGTCCATAAAAAAAAATTGACAAACAAAATTCCACAATCCTTTCACCAAAAAACTATGAACTATAGAACAAGAAAAATTGGTAAAATCTGGTTTTTCCTGCTTTGGGGCTCGTTTGAACTAGAAAATATGCCCCTTTGCCCCTTGGCACGATTGACGCCATTAATAAGGTCATTATAGACGTCCATGAAAAATTTTGGCAAAAAAAATTGGGAATCTTGTATCACCAAAAATCCATTGACTATAGCACACGAAAATCAGTAAATTATGGTTTTTCCTCCTTAGGGACTCGTTTGAACTTGAAAATGCGAATGTTTTCCCCCGAGACCAAATGACGACACTAATAAGAACGCAACGGATGACCATGAAAAATTTTGGCAAAAAAAATAATGGAATCTTGTATCACCCAAAATCCATGTACTATAGCACACAAAAATCGCTAATATGTGGTTATTCCGTCTTTGGGGCTTGTTTGAACTTGAAAATGCGCCTGTTTTCCCCTTAGGACAATCTGACACCATTAATAAGGTCGAAACAGACGTCCATGAAAAATTTGGGCAAAAAAAATTACAAAATCATATCACCAAAAATTCATGGACTATAGCACATGAAAATCGGTAAAATCTGGTTTTTCCTACTTTGGGGCTTGTTTGAACTTGAAAATGCACCCATTGGCACCTCGGGTCCAACTAACGCCATTAATAAGGTTGTAACCAACGTCCATGAAAAAGTTCGGCAAAAACATTTCCAGAATCCCGTATCACCAAAAATACTTGGACTATAGCACACGTAAAGTAGTAAAATCTAGTTTTTCCTACTTTGGGTCTATTTTAACTTGAAAATGCACCTGTTTGCCCCTCGGGACAAACTAATGCTATTAATAAGGTCGTAACAGATTTACATGAAAAATTTCGGCAAAAAAAATTCAAGAATCCTGTTTCACCAAAATCTCTAGACTATAGCACACGAAAATCGGTAAAATCTAATTTTCCTACTTTGGGGCTTGTTTGAACTTGAAAATGCAACTGTTTACCCCTCAGGACAAACTGACGCCATTAATAAGGTTGTAACAGACGTCCATGAATAATTTTGGCAAAAGAAATTCCAAAATCCTATCAACAAAAAAATATGGACTATAGCACAGTTTGACCCTCGGGACCAACTGACTCCATTAATAATGTTGTAACGGATATTCATGAAAAAAAAATTGGCAAAAGAAATTCTGGAATCTTGCATCACCAAAAATCAATGGACTATACAACACACGAAAATCTGTAAAATCTGGCTTTTCCTGCTTTGGGGCTTGTTTGAACTTGACAATGCGTGTGTTTCCCCTTAGGACCAACTGACGCCATTAATAAGATCGTAGTAGACGTCCATGAAAAATTTCGGCAAAATAAATTCCAGAATCTTGTACCACCAAAAATCCATGGATTATAACACACGAAAAATTGTAAATCTAGTGTTTCCTGCTTTGGAGGTCGTTTGAACTTGAAAATGCCCCCGTTGGCCCCTCGGGACAAACTCACTCCATTAATAAGGTTGTACCGGATGTTCATGAAAAATTTTGGCATAAAAAATTATGGAACATTGTATCACAAAAAATCAATGGACTATATAGCACACGAAAATCAGTAAAATCTAGTTTTTCCTGCTCTGGGATGTCCAAGAAAAATTTTGGCAAAAAATATCCAAAATCCCATATCACCAAAAATCCATGAACAATAGCACACGAAAAATGGTAAATCTGTTTTTTCCAGCTTTGTGGATCGTTTGAACTTTATAATGCGTCTATTTGCCCCTCGGGACCAAATGATGTCATTAATAAGGTCGTAACCCACGTCAATGAAAAACATTCAAAAAAAAATATCTCCAATCCTGTATCACAAAAAATCCATAAACTATAGCACATGAAAATTGATAAAACTATGTTTTTTCTTCATTTAGAGCTTGTTTGAACTTGAAAATGGCCTCGTTTGGCCTTCGAAACCAACTAACGCCATTAATAAGGTCATAATAGACGTCAATGAAAAATTTTGGCCAAAAAAATCTGGAATCCTGTATCACCAAAAATTCATGGATTATAGCACACGAAAATTGAAATCTATTTTATCTAGCTTTGGGCTCGTTTGAACTTGAAAATGCCCCCATTTTTCCCTCGTGACCAATTGACACCATTAATAAGGTTGTAATAGACGTCCATGAAGAATTTCAGCAAAAAAGTTTCCAGAATTCTATATCACCAAAAATTAATGGACTATACATGAAAACTGGTAAAATCTGATTTTTTGTGCTTTAGGGCTCGTTTGAATTTGAAAACTCACATCTTTGCCCCTCGAAACCAATTAACACCATTAATAAGGTTGTAACGGACGTTAATGAAAAATTTCGGCAAAAAATATCTGGAATCCTATATCACCAAAAATTCTTTGACTTTAGCACACGAAAATTGATAAAATCTATTTTTCCTGCTTTAGGGCTCGTTTGAACTGGAAAATGCCCATGTTTTCCTCTCGGGACCAACTAACGCCATTAATAAGGTCGTAACGGACGTTCATGAAAAATTTCAACAAAGAAAAAATCAACAATTATATCATCAAAAATCCATGAACAAACACGAAAGTTGGTGAAATCTGGTTTTTCTAGCTTTGGGGATCGTTTGTACTTAAAATGCGTCCCTTTGCTCCCATTAATATGGTTATAACAGACATACCTGAAAAAGTTTGGCAAAAAGAATTCAGGAATATTGCATCACCAAAAATCCATAGACTATAGCACACGAAAGTCGGTATAATCTGGTTTTTTATTCTTTGGGACTCGTTTGAACTTGAAAATGCGTCTGTTTTCAAATCGGGACCAACAGACGCCATTAATAAGGTCCTAACTGACGTCTATGAAAATTTTTGGTGAAAACAATTACGAAATCCTATCACTAAAAAAGATCAACTATAGCACACAAATTTTGGTAAGATTCGGTTTTTCTTGCTTTGGGCTCATTTGAACTTGAAAAATGCATCTATTTTCCCCTCGGAACCAACTGAAGCATTAATAAAGTTGTAATAGATGTCCATGAAAACTTTTGGCAAAAAATATTCTGGACAAAAAAATTCAGAATCTTGTATCACCAAAAATACATGCACTATAAAGCACACGAAAATCGCTAAAATCTAGTTTTTCCTACTTAGTGATCGTCTGAACTTTTAAATGCACCCGTTTGCCCCTCGAGGCCAATTGACGCTATTAATAAGGTCATAACGAACGTCCATGCAAAATTTCGGTAAAAAAAATTCTGGAATCATATATTACAAAAAATTCATAGACTATAGCACAAGAAATTTAGTAAATTCTAGTTTTTCCTGCTTTGAAACTCGTTTGAACTAGAAAATGCGATCATTTTCCCTTTGGGACTAACTGACGCCATTAATAAGGTCATAACTAACGTCTATGAAAATTTTGGCAAAAGAATTCTGGAATCCTATCACTAAAATTCCATGGACTATAGCACACAAAAATTAGTAAAATCTGATTTTTCCTGCTTTTGAGAACGTTTGAAATTTAAAATGTGCCCGGGTGCCCCTCGGGACCAACTGACGCCATTAATAAGGTCGTAACAGGTGTACATGAATAATTTCGTCGAAAAAATTTAGGAATCCTATCAACAATAATCATGGACTATAGCACACGAAAATTGGTACAATCAGGTTTTTTCTGCTTTAGGGCTCATTTGAACTTGAAAAATGCGTCTATTTACCCCTCAAGACCAACTGAAGCCATTAATAAGGTCGTAATGGACGTCCACAAAAACTTTTGGCAAAAAAAATTTTGGACAAAAAAATCCAGAATCTTGTATCACCAAAAATCCATGCACTATAGAGCACACGAAAATCGGTAAAATCTGGTTTTTCCTGCTTTGGGATCGTTTGAACTTTTAAATGAACAAGTTTGCCCCGCGAGGCCAATTGACACTATTAATAAGGTCGTAACAAACGTCCATGCAAAATTTCGGCGAAAAAAATTCTGGAATCATGTATTACAAAAAATCCATGGACTATAGCACAAGAAATTCAATAAAATCTAGTTTTTCCTGCTTTGAAACTCGTTTGAACTTGAAAATGCGATCATTTTCCCTCTGGGACCAACTGATGCCATTAATAAGGTCATAACTGACGTCCATGAAAATTTTGGCAAAAAAATTCTGGAATCCTGTCACTAAAATTCCATGGACTGTAGCACACGAAATAGGCAAAATCTGGTTTTTCATAATTTGGGGGCTTATTTGGACTTGAAAATGCGCATGTTTGCCCCACGGGACCAACTGATGCCATTAATAAGGTCGTAACAGATGTCTAAGAAAACTTTTGTCAAAAAAAATTCTGGAATCCCGTATCACCAAAAATCCATAGACTATAGTACACCAAAATCGGTAAAATCTTATTTTTCATGCATTAGGGCTCCTTTGAAATTAAAAATGCGCCTGTTTTCCCCTCGAGACAACCTGACGCCATTAGTAAGGTCGTAAGAGACATCCATGAGAATATTCGGCAATAAAATTCTAGGATCCTATCACCAAAAATCTTATCGACTATAGCACACGAAAATTGGTAAAATCTGGTTTTTCGTGCTTTAGGGCTCGTTTGAACTTGAAAATGCACCCGTTTTCCCTATGGACCAACTCACGCCATTAATAAGGTCATAACGGACATCCATGAAAAATTTCGTCTATAAAATTTTTGAATCCTATCACCAAAATTCCATGGACTATAGGCACACGAAAAGTTGGTAAAATCTGATTTTTCCTGATTTGGAGCTCGTTCGAAGTTGAAAGTGTGCTCGTTAGCCACTCGGGACCAATTGGCGTCACTAATGAGGTCGTAACTGATGTACATAAATTTTTTTGGCAAAAACAATTTTGGAATCCTATCATCAAAAATTCATTGACTATAGCACAGGAAATTTGATAAACTATGGTTTTTCCTACTTTGGAGCTCGTTTGAACTAGAAAATGAGCATGTTTGCCTTTTGGAACCAACTAACTTCATTCATAAGGTCCTAACTAATGTACATGAAAAATTTCGGTAAAAAAAATTCTGAAATCTTGTATCACCAAGATTTCATTGACTATGGCACACGAAAATAAGAAAAATATGGTGTTTCCTACTTTGGGGCTCGTTCGACCTTGAAAATGAGCTCCCTTTCCTTGTGGAACCAACTGATGCCATTAATAAGGTAATAACGGACGTCTATGAAAATTTTCGGCTAAGAAACGACTAGAATCCTATCACCAAAAATCCATGGACTATAGGACACGAATATCGGTAAAATAAGTTTTTTCCTACTTGGGGGCTCGTTTGAACTTGAAAATGTGGCCATTTGCCCCTATGGACGAACTTATGGCAGTAATAAGGTCGTAACAGACTTCCATGAAAAATTTGGGTAAAAAAATTTCTAGAATCATGTATAGCCAAAAATTTAAAGACTATAGCTTACGAAAATCGATAAAATAAGTTTTTTTCTGCTTGGGGGCTCGTTTGAACTTGAAAATGTGGCTATTTGCCCCTATGGACGAACTTATGGCAGTAATAAGGTCGTAACAGACTTCCATGAAAAATTTGGGTAAAAAAATTTCTAGAATCATGTATAGCCAAAAATTTAAAGACTATAGCTTACGAAAATCGATAAAATTTGGTATTTTCTTCCTTTGACACTCGTTTGAACTTGAAAATACGATCGTTTTCCCATCGGGACCAACTGACGCCATTAACAAGGTCATAGCGGACGTCCATGAAAAAATTTGTGCAATAAAAATGCAGATCGTGTATCACAAAAAATCCATGGATTATAGCACACAAAAATTGGTAAAATTTAGTTTTTACTGGTTTAGAGCTTGTTGGAACTTGAAAATGCGCCTGTATGCCCCTCGACACCAACTGACGCCATTAATAAGGTTGTAACAGACGTCGATGAAAAAGTTTGGCAAAAAAAATTCAGGAATTCTATCAACAGTAATCAATGGACTAAAAAAAATTCCATATTCTGATCACCAAAAATCCATGGACTGTAGTACACGAAAATCAGAAAAAATCTAGTTTTTCCTACTTTGGGGATTGTTGGAACTTGAAAATGCGTTCGTTTTCCCCTCGGGACCAAATGACACCATTAATAGGTTCTAACAGACGTTTATGAAAAGTTTAAGCAAAAAAAATTCTGGAATCTTGTATCAGCAAAAATCCATGGACTATAGCACACAAAAATTAGTAACATCTGGTTTTTCCTGCTTTTGAGATCGTTTGAACTTAAAAATGTGCCCGTTTACCCCTCGGGACCAATTGACGCCATTAATAAGGTCGTAACATGTGTACATGAATAATTTCGTCTAAAAAATTTAGGAATCCTATCAACAATAATCATGGACTGCGCACGAAAATTGGTGAAATCAGGTTTTTTTTGCTTTAGGGCTCGTTTGAACTTGAAAATGCCCCCGTTTGCCTCTCGATACAAACTGATACCATTGATAAGGTTGTAATGGTTGTCCATGAAAAATTTCGACAACAAAAATCTGGAATCATTTATCACCAAAAATCATTGGACTATAGCACATGAAAATTAATAAAATATGTTTTTTTATGCTTTGGGGATCGTTGAACTTGAAAATACACTTGTTTACCCCTCGAGACCAACTGACGTTATTAAAATGGTCGTAACGGATGTCCATATAAAATTTTGGCAAAAAAAAAAAAATGGAATCCTGTTTCACAAAAAATCCATGCACTATAGCACACAAAAATCAGTAAAATCTTGTTTTCCTACTTTAGGGCTCGTCTGAACTTGAAAATGCAACCGTTTGCCCCTCAGGACCAACTGACACTATTAATAAGGTCGTAACGAATGCCCATGAATAATTTTGGCAAAAAAAATTACAAAATCCTATCACCAAAAATCCATAGACTATACCACACGAAAATTAGTAAAATTTGGGTTTTCTTGCTTTAAAGCTCGTGTGAACTTGAAAATGGTTCTGATTGCCCCTTCTGACTAACTGACGCCATTATTAAGGTTGTAACGGACGTCTATAGAAAAAATTTCGACAAAAAAAAATTCCAAAATCCTGTATCACCAAAAATCATTGGACTATAGCACATGAAAATTGGTAAAATCTAGTTTTTCGTGCTTTGAGGCTCATTTGAACTTGAAAATGCGCATGATTGCCCCCCAAGACCAACTGATGCCATTACAAGGACGTAACAGACGTGCATAAAAATATCGGCAAAAAAATATTCTAGAATGCAATCACCAAAAATCCATGGACTATAGCACACCAAAATAGGTAAAATATGGTTTTTCCTGCTTTGGGGCTCATTTGAACTTGAAAATGCGTCTGTTTTCCCCTCGGGACAAACTGACGCCATAAAGAAGGTCATAACAGACGTCTATGAAAAATTTCAACAAAAGAATTCTGGAATCCATTATCAACAAAAATCCATGGTCTATAGCACATGAAAATTGGTAAAATCTGGTTTTTCCTTCTTTGGGGCCCGTTTGAACTTGAAAATGTGTCTGTTTGCCCATCAAGACCAACTGACGTCATTAATAAGGTCGTAACGGATGTCCATGAAAAATTTTGGCTAAAAAATTTATAGAATCCTATCACCAAAAATCCACGGATTATAATAGCACACGAAAATTAGTAAAATCTGGTTTTACCTGCTTTGAGGCTCGTTTGAACTCGAAAATGCGCCTGTTTGCCCCTCGAGACCAACTGATGCCAATAATAAGGTTGTAACGGAAGTCAATGAAAAATTTCGGCAAAATAAATTCCGGAATCGTGTATGACCAGCACACAAAAATCGGTAAAATATGTTTTTTTTTCTTCTTTGAGGCTCGTTTGATCTTGAAAATGTGCTTGATTACCCCCGGGACTAACTGACACCATATATAAGGTAATAACGAACGTCCAACAAAATTTTCGGCAAAAAAGATTATAGAATCCCATCACAAAAATCCATGGACAATAATAGCACACAAAATAGGTAAAATCTAGTTTTTCTTGCTTTGGGGATCATTTGAACTTTAAAATGCGCCCGTTTACCCCTCGGAACCAACTGACGCCATTAATAAGGTTGTAATGGACGTCCATAAAAAAATTCAGCAAAAAAAATTTGGAATCCTTTTTCACCAAAAATCAATGGACTATGTATACAAAACTTGGTAAAATCTATTTTTTTTCCTATTTTCAGGCTCGTTTGAACTTAAAAATACCCATGTTTTCCTCTTGGTACCAACTGACGCCATTAATAAGGTTGTAACAGACGTTCATCAAAAATTTTGGTAACAAAAATCTGGAATCCTGCATCACCAAAAATCATGAACTATAGCACATGAGAATTGATAAAAAATTATTTTTTTCTACTTTAGGGATCGTTGAACTTGATAATGCACTTGTTTTCCCCTTGGAACCAACTGCCGCTTTTAAAAAGGTCGTACCGGATGTCCATGAAAAATTTTGGACATTTTTTTTTGGTATCCTAGATCACCAAAAATCCATGCACTATAAGCACACAAAAATTGGTCAAATCTTGTTTACCTGCTTTGGGGATCGTTTGAACTTGAAAATGCAGTTGTTTACCCCTTGGGACCAACAGACGCCATAAATAAGGTCGTAACGGATGTCCATGAATATTTCGGCAAAAGAATTCCAGAATCCTATCACCAAAAATCCATATACTATAGCAGACGAAAATTGGTAAAAACTGATTTTTCCTACTTTGGGCCATATTTGAACTTGAAAATGCGCCCATTTCCCCATCTCGACTAACTGACGCCATTCATAAGGTCGTAACAGACATGCATGAAAAATTTTAATAAAAAAAATTCTAGACTCCTATCACCAAAAATCCATGGATTATAGCATACGAAAATTGGTAAAATCTGGTTTTTCTGCTTTGGGCTTATTTGAACTTGAAAAATGCACTTGTTTACCCCTCGAGACCAACTAACGCCATTAATAAGGTCGAAATGGACATCCATGAAAACTTTTGGCAAAAAAAATTATGGATTTTCATCACCAAAAATCCATGGACTATATAGCACACGAAAATCGATAAAATCTGGTTTTTCCTACTTTATGGCTCGTTTGAACTTGAAAATGCACCTGTTTGCCCCTCAACACCAACTGACGTAATTAATAAGGTTGTAACGAACGTCTACTAAAAATTTGGACAAAAAAGATTCCAGAATCTTGTATCACCAAATATCCATGACCTATACAACACACCAAAATTGGTAAAATCTGATTTTTCCTACTTTAGGGCTAATTTAAACTTCAAATTGCACTCGTTTTCCCCTCGGGGTCAACTGACGTTATTAATAAGGTCGTAACGACGTCCATGAAAAATTTCGGCCTAAAAAATTTCGTAATCATGTATCACCAAAAATCCATGGACTATAGTATAAGAAAATCAGTAAAATCTAGTTTTTCCTGGTTTGGAGCTCGTTTGAACTTGAAAATGCGCTCGTTTTCACTTTGGGACCAACTGACGCCATTAATAAAGTCATAACTAAAGTCCATAAAAATTTCGGCAAAAATATTCAGTAATCCTATCACCAAAAATCTATACACTATAACACACAAAAATAGGTAAAATATGGTTTTTCCTTCTTTGGGCTCGTTTGGACTTGAAAATGCGTCTGTTTGCCCCACGGGACCAACTGACGCCATTAATAAGGTCATAACAGACATCTAAGAAAACTTTGGCAAAAAAAGTTCAGCAATCCTGTATCACCAAAAATCCATGGACTATTATAGCACACCAAAATCGATAAAATCTAGTTTTTCATGCGTTATGGCTCATTTGAACTTGGAAATGCGTCAATTTTCCCCTCAAGAACAACTGACGCCATTAATAAGGTCGTAACAGACGTCCATGAAAATATTCGACAAAATAAATTCTAGAATCATATCACCAAAAATACATCGACTATAGAACATAAAAATTGGTATAATCTAGTATTTTGTGCTTTGGGGCTCGTTTGAACTTGAAAATGCTCATGTTTACCCCTTGGAACCAACTGACGCCATTAATAAGGTCGTAACAGACGTTCATGAAAAATTTTGGCAAAAATTTGTGGAATCCTTTCACCAAAATCCATTGACTATCGCACACGAAAATTGGTAAAATCTACTTTTTTCCTAATTTGGAGCTCGTTTGAACTTGAAAATGTGCCAGTTTGCCACTAGAGACCAACTAACGTCATTAATAAGCTCGTAATTGATGTACATGAAAATTTTTGGCAAAAACAATTCTGGAATCCTACCACCAAGAATCCATGGACTATAACACACGAAAATTGGTAAAAAGGGGGGTTTTTCCTACTTTGGAGCTCGTTTGAACTTGAAAATGTGTCTGTTTGCCTTTTGGGACCAACTGACGTCATTAATAAGGTCGTAACTAATGTACATGAAAAATTTCAGCAAATAAAATTTGAAAATCCTATATCACCAAAATTCCATTGACTATAGCACACGGAAATAAGAAAAATATGTTTTTTCCTACTTTGGGGCTCGTTTGAACTTGAAAATGCGCCTGTTTGCCCCTAGGGACCAACTGACGCCATTAATAAGGTCGTTACAGATGTCCATGAAAATTTTCGTCAAAAAAAATTCTAGAATCCTATCACCAAAAATCTATGGACTATAGCACACAAATATCAGTAAAATATGATTTTTCCTGCTTGGGGATCGTTTGAACTTGAAAATGTGCCTCTTTGCCCCTCGGGACGGACTCATGCCATTTATAAGATCGTAACAAATTTCCATGAAAAATTTGGGTAAACAAATTTCTAGAATCTTGTGTCACCAAAAATCTATGGATTATATAGCACACGAAGCTTATGAAAATCGATAAAATTTGGTTTTTTCTTGGTTTGGGGCTCATTTGAACTTGAAAATGCGTCTGTTTGCCCCTCGAGACCAACTAACTCCATTAATAAGGTCGTAACGGATGTCGATGAAAAATCTGTGCAAAATTTTTTTTTGGATCTTGTATCACCAAAAACCCATGGATTATATATAGCACACGAAAATCAGTAATATTTGGTTTTTCCTGGTTTAGAGTTCATTTGAACTTGAAAATGTGCATGTTTTCCCCTCAAGACCATCTGACACCATTAATAAGGTCATAACGGACATCTATGAAAAAATTGGCATAAAAAATTCAGGAATTCTTTCAACAATAATTCATGGACTATAGCATACGAAAAATGGTAAAATCTGGTTTTTTCTGCTTTGGGGCTCATTTGAACTTGAAAATGTGCTTGTTTGCCACTTAGGACCAACTGACGCCTTTAATAAGGTCATAACGGATGTCGATTAAAAAATTTGGCAAAAAAATCTGGATTCTGATCACCAAAAATCCATGGACAATAGCACACGAAAATCGATAAAATCTGATTTTTCCTACTTTGGGGCTCGTATGAACTTGAAAATGCGTTCGTTTTCTCCTCTGGACCAAATGACACCATTCATAAAGTCGTAACGGGCGTCCAATTTCGGCAAAAAAGAATACTAGAACTCTATCACCAAAAATCCATGGACTATAGCACACAAAAATCTAAAAAATCAGGTTCTTCTTGCTTTGGAGCTCGTTTGAACTTCAAAATGCACCTGCTTACCCCTTGTGACCAACTAAGGCAATTCATAAGGTTTTAACAGAATTCCATGGAAAATATTTCGGTAAAAAAATTCATTGGATCACCAAAAGTCCATTGATTATAGCACATGAAAATCGGTAAAATCAGGTTTTCTTGCTTTGGGGATTGTTTGAACTTGAAAATGCGCCAGTTTGCTTCTCGGGACCAATTACCATCGTTAAAAAGTCGTAATAGACGTCAATGAAAAGTTTCGGCAAAAAGATTCCAGAATACTATCACCAAAAATACATGGAATATAGCACACAAAAATCAAAAAAATCTGGTTTTTTCTACATTGGAGCTCGTTTGAACATGAAAATGCGTCTGTTCTCCCCTCGGGACTACCTGACGCCATTAATAAGATCGTAACAGACGTGCACGAAAAATTTTGGCAAATTTTTTTTTGTAATCCAGTATCACCAAAAATCCATGGTCTATAGCACTTGAAAATCGGTATAATTTGGTTTTCTCTACTTTGTTCTCATTTGAACTTGAAAATGCACTCGTTTACCCCTCGGGACCAACTAACGTCATTAATAAGGTTGTAATGGACGTCCATGAAAAATTTCAACAAAAAAAATTATGAAATCCTCTATCACCAAAAATCCATGGATTTAGCACACCAAAATCAGTAAAATTTGGTTTTTTCTTCTTTGGGCTCGTTTGATCTTGAAAATGTGTCTGTTTACACTCGGGACCGACTGACGCCATATAAGGTAGTACAGAGCGTAAATGAAAAATTTCGGCAAAAAAAAATTTGGAATCATGTATCACCAAAAATTCATGGACTATAGGACAAAAAAATTGGTAAAATCTGGTTTTTCATGCTTTGGAGATCGTTTGAACTTGGAAATGCGCTCGTTTGCCCATCGGGACCAACTGACGCCATTAATAAGGTCGTAACAGACATCCATAAAAAATTTCAGCAAAAAAAAATCTAGAATCTTGTATCACCAAAAATCCAAAGACTATAGCACATAAAAATTGGTAAAAATCTATTTTTTTTTTTTTTGCTTTCGAGCTAGTTTGAACTTGAAAATGCGTTTGTTTGTCCCTTGGGACCAACTGACGCCATTAATAAGGTTGTAACGAACGTCCTTGATAAATTTCGGCAAAAAAAAATTTGAAAGCCAGTATCACCAAAAATCCATGGACTAGCATACGAAATTGGTAAAGAAAAATTCCTGCTTTGGGGTTCGTTTGAACTTGAAAATGCGCTTGTTTGCCCTAGGGACCAACTGACTTTATTAATTAGGTTGTAACGGACGTAAACAAAAATTTCGGCAATTTTTAAAAAAAAAATCCTGTATCACCAAAAATCCTTGGACTATAGCATACGAAAATCGGTAAAATTTGGTTTTTCCTTCTTTGAGGCTCATTTGATCTTGAAATTGAACCCGTTTACCCTTCGGGGCCAATTGAAGCCATTAAAAAGGTCGTAACAGACGTCCATTAAAAATTTCAGCAAAACAAATTTCGGAATCCTATATCACCAAAAATCTATGAATTATATAGGACACGAAAATTAGTAAAATATGGTTCTTCCTGCTTTGGGGCTTGTTTTGTGATTTGAAAATGCACCCGTTTACCTCTCGGGACCAACTGACGCCATTAACAAGGTTGTAGCAAACGTCCAAAAAGAGTTTTGGCAAAAAGATTCTAGAATCTTGTATCACCAAAAATCCATGGAATATAACACACGAAAAATTGGTAAAATTTGTTTTTACCTGCTTTAGGGATCGTTTGAACTTGAAAATGCATTTATTTTCTTCTCGGAACCAACTGACGCCATCTATACGGTAGTAATGAACGTCCATGAAAAATTTCGGCAAAAACAATTTGGAAATCTATCACCAAAATCCATGGACGATAGCACATGAACATCGGTAAAATCTAGTTTTTCCTGCTTTGGGGCTCATTTGAACTTGAAAATGCATCCGTTTTTTCCTCGGGGCCAACTGACGCCATTAATAAGGTTGTTACGGACGTCCACGAAATAGTTTGGCCAAATAAATTTTGAAATCATGTATCACCAAAAATTCATGGACAGTAGCACACAAAAATTGGTAAAATCTAGTTTTTTCTTGCTTTGGGGCTCTTTTGAACTTGAAAATGCTCATGTTTTCCCCTCGGAATCAACTGACGCCATTTATAAGATCTTAACGGACATTCATGAAAAAATTTGGAAAAAAAATATTGGAATTCTTTTACCAAAAATTCATGGACTATAGCATGGAAAAATTGGTAAACTCTGGATTTTCCTGCTTTGGGGTTCGATTTAACTTGAAAATGCTTCTTTTTATCCATCGGGATCAACTGATGCCATTAATAAGGTCTTAACGGACGTCCATGAAAAATTTGAGCAAAATTAATTCTAGAATCTTGTATCACCAAAAATCCATGGACTTTAGCACACAAAAATCGGTAAAATCTGGTTTTTCCTGCTTTGAGGCTCGTTTGATCTAGAAAATGCTCCTGTTTTCCCCTAGGGACCAACTGAAACCATAAAAAGGTCGTAACATATGTCCATGAAAAATTTTGGGAAATTTTTTTTGGAATCCTATATCACCAAAAATTCATGAACTATATAGGACACGAAAATCAGTAAAACCTGGTTCTTCCTGCTTTAGGGATCGTTTGAACTTGAAAATGCGCATGTTTGCCCCTCGGGACCAACTAATGCCATTAATAAGGTCGTAACGGATGTCCATGAAAAATTTAGGCAAAAAAATTTTTGAAATCATATCACCAAAAATCAATGGAATTTATCACACGAAAATAGGTAAAATTTGGTGTTTCCTGCTTTAGGGCTCGTTTGAATTTGAAAATGTGCCTTTTTTCCCTTCGGGACCAACTGATACCATTAACAAGGTCGTAACAGACGTCCATGAAAAATTTCGGCCAAAAAAAATATGGAATCATGTATCATCAAATGTGAATTGACTATAGCACACGAAAATTGGTAAAATCTGGTATTTCCCGCTTTGGGACTTATTTAAACTTGAAAATGCGCCCATTTGCCCCCCGAACCAACTGACGCCATTAATAAGATCATAACAGACGTCCATTAAAAAGTTTGGCAAAAAAAATTCTGGAATCCTTTATCACCAAAAATCCATGGACTATTGCAAACGAAAATCGATAAATCATGGTTTTCCTACTTTGGGGATCGTGTGAACTTTAAAATGTGCATGTTTGCCCCTCGGGACCAACTGATGCCATTAATAAGTTCGTAACGAAAGTCCATTAAAAATTTCAGCAAAAAAAGTTTAGAATCCTATCACCAAAAATTCATGGACTATAGCACAGGAAAATCAGTAAAATCTGGTTTTTCTTGCTTTGGAGCTTATTTGAACTTGAAAATGCGCCCATTTACCCCTCGGGACCAACTGACACCATTAAAAAGGTTGTAACGGATGTCCATGAAAAATTTCGATAAAAAATATTCTGGAATCCTTTATCACTAAAAATCCATGGACTATAGCACAAGAAAATCGGTAAAATCTGGTTTTCATGCTTTGGGTCTTCTTTAAACTAGAAAATGTTCCCGTTTTCCCCTCGGGACCAACTGACGCCATTAATAAGGTCATAACGGATGACCATGAAAAATTTCGGCAAAAAATATTCTCGAATCTTGTATCACCAAAAATCCATGGAATATAGCACATGAAAATTGGTAAAATCTAGTTTTTCCTGCTTTGGGGATCGTTTGAACTTGAAAATGCACCCGTTTGCTCCTCGGGACCAATTGACGGCATTAATAAGATCGTAACAGACGTCCATGAAAAATTTTGGTAAAAAAATTATGGAATCCTTTCACCAAAAATCCTTGGACTATAACACATGAAAATCATAAAAATCTAGTTTTTCCAGCTTTGGAGATTGTCTGAACTTGAAAAAGCACCCGTTTGCCTCTCTATACCAACTAATGCCATTAATAAGGTCTTAACGGGTGTCCATGAAAATATTCGGCAAAAAAAATTCTGGAATCTTGTATCACCAAAAATCCATGGACATAGCACACAAAAATTGGTAAAATCTATTTTTCCTTCTTTGGGGCTCGTTTGAACTTGAAAATGTGCACGTTTGCCACTCTGGACCAAATGACTCCATTAATGAGGTCGTAACGGACGTCCATGAAATATTTCAGCAAAAAAAATTATGCAATCCTTTCACCAAAAATCCATGGACTATAACACACGAAAATTGGTAAAATCTGGTTTTTACTACTTTGGGGATCATTTGAACTTGAAAATGTGTCTGTTTGCCCCTCGAGACTAACGACACCATTAATAAGGTTGTAACGGACGTCTATTAAAAATTTCAGCAAAAGAAATTCCAGAATCCTGTATCACCAAGAATCCATGGATTATATAGCACACGAAAATTGGTAAAATCTAGTTTTTCCTGTTTTGGGCTTGTTTGAACTTGAAAATGCGTATGTTTTCCCCTTGAGACCAACTAACGCCATTAATAAGGTCGTAATGAATGTTCATGAAAAATTTTGGCAAAAAAATATTCTGGAATCCTATATTATTAAAAATCCATGGACTATAGCACACGAAAATTTGTAAAAATCTAGTTTTTCCTTCTTTGGGGTTCGTTAGAACTTGAAAATACGCTTGTTTACCCCTCGGGACCAACTGACGTCATTAATAAGGTCGTAACGGATGTCCATGAAAAATTTTAGCAAAAAAAATCAAGAATCCTATCACTAAAAATCTAGAATCCTAATGCCATTAATAACTCGTAGAACCCAAGTTCAAGCCAAAAAATTACACTAAGTTTGGAACCATCTATGACCCATAGAACATACTAAGACTCATCATGTTCACTCGTAGGTCAACTTACTTGGACTTGAAAATTCAAAAACTTACACATGATCCTACAACTTCCTTTCTACGGCCCATAGGACTCTCAATGAAAGTGATAAAATATCTATTTCCTATGCGAGTTAAAATTTTAGCTCCAAGTTCACAAATATCAATGTAAACTAATTTTAACAAACTACTTTTTCTTTTCACTTGAAAATGAGGCCTTTCAGTGATGTTGTCTTTACTACAAGCCTCACACTTCTTAAAATATTTTTAATCACTGGGATTAATTTTAACCTACTCATGATTCCAACATAAATGTTATTAATATAATAAACGAGTACGCCAAAATTTAGTATAAGAGAGCATGTAAACAGAAGTAGAAATTTTATTCGTTTCAACATTCAACTTGAACATCTCATCACAAGCATACTTCTTTCCAACAAAAATACTCTTTTTCACAGTTACACATTGATCAGATTCAATAATCAATTTGAAGCTTGCTTTATTGAGAAGAAAACTAGACATCAATTTTTTCCCATGGAAAGAGTATAAAATACATCTTTCAAAATTAATACCCTTTTAGAGATAAAGAGTCTAAAGTACGATGCCTATTTGTCATATTATAATGGGCTCTTGATGATGCCCCATTTATTACACTGAATCCTTTGATCCCATGACGATACTCATATGATAGAGAGACATTTATGCTATAAATTTCAACTTGTTGTGTATATGATGTTTAGAGAGTTGAGTGCAAGTTATATGCCTAATGAGGTCCTCAAGTTCCTTTATAACTATTATTGTCTTTCATATTTCTATTAATGCCTTACATACTGGTACATGTTGTTTGTACTGACACCCCATTATTGGAGGCGCTGCATTTCATGTTGTAGCCTTGCAGGTTCGAGTAGAGGTTTCAATAGACCCCTCCAATAGGTGAATGTCGCATTTTGCATTTTGTTGGCAAGCTCTATGATTTCAAGTATCAGGACGCTACTTCCAGTTCAAGTGCCAACGATCGTGAGAAGTAATATAACCCAACTAGTGAGTTGGGGCGAGTCCCAAGAGAGCGGTTTGTAATCGAGAATTAAGATAAAAGCAAGAACTTCGCTCAAGTCAATTATAGCTAAAGACATATACGAAGAAAAACATATCAAATTAAAGGGTGACACAAGTGTCAATTATCAAAGGGGATTTTGTAATCAATTATCAATTAAAACAACAATTAATACGAAATACGAATATGGAAACAAGATTCTTGGGATGTGATAGGAGTATGGGCTAAAATAAACAACCAGGTAAATCCTTTTGATAGTAAATCATTGTAAATTGGTAACTAAGCTAGACTTTAGTGGGGGTAAATTTTCTCTCGAACAATTTACCCCGAATCGAATCGCTTTCTCTCGAACACTGATACACGGCAATGAAGCACAGCCTTTGCCTTAGTCCATTCACTCTCTCGAGCTGAATGTGTGGGAGAGGGTTTAGGATTCACTCTCTCGAGCTGAACCCACGACAACCCAATAACCACAAACTATCGATTCAGTAGTTTTGGTTTTAAAACCTCAATCTCGAGCAAGTCAAAAACACGAAGATAAAATTGTATTTACAACTACAACCCCATTAAATTCAGACACAACTACTGAACGAAATCACCTTTAAACAGTAAATAAACAATCAAAGAGCAATACTCAGCAGTAAATTCAACCCATATTCACATAATCATACCCCAAGAATTGGGGTTTTAGCTAGACATGGTAAAGAGATAGAAATTGATACCGAAAAGTGTTTCCATCAAGTGGGTACGATTGATATCGTCTTTAAACACGTCTAAGATGAAGAATCTTCAATACCCACTTCCAATTGCTTAGGAATGGAAATCTTCAAATCTTCAAAGCTAAGGAAAAATGTCTCTAAAACTCTAAGTTCTAAAAACTGTAATATGATTCCCTACAAAATCTGATACTAAGCTAAAAATTTAAACAAGTATTTATAGTGTGCTGCGAAGGACCACTTCGGCGCAGTTAATCGGGATCGCTAATCCACTCGGCGATCCGCCTTTTGGTCTGGTTTATCGTTGTTCTGCATTGGCCTTCAACATATTCGAGTTCTATAACATTGGGTGATGGAGTACTGCATCGCGGAATCGTTCAGCGACTGGCTAACTGTTCCTTTATCTCACTGACTCGATTTTCTCCTTTAGAGCTTGGCACACTAGAACATTAGGCGAGACCGTAGCCATTCAGCGACTCGCCTAATGGTTTAGGCGATCCTCAGGCCGTCTTTTCTTCGTATTTTCAGCTGCCATGTTCCTTTTTGCCCATTAGTGCCCATGCTTTGCCTCTAACTCCAAATACCTGAAACTCAAGACTTTTCATCAGTTATTGAGACAAAATATGCATTTTAGGATACTAAATCTATCAAAATAAAGCCCCAAAAGAGTCCATATTGTGGACTCATTACTCTACTTCTCCTGAAGTTCCTAAGTCTATTTCTTGAAATTGTAGTTCATATGTACAGTTTACTAGGTAAATTAGGGACCTGTACCAACTATATGATACTAAGAAACTCTTAGAGGCTTGTAGACCTCTGGTATGGGTTTGTATGTTTTGTATGGCCATGACTTTACTAGGTAAATTAGGGACCTGTACCAACTATATGATACTAAGAAACTCTTAGAGGCTTGTAGACCTCTGGTATGGGTTTGTATGTTTTGTATGGCCATGACTTTACTAGGTAAATTAGGGACCTGTACCAACTATATGATACTAAGAAACTCTTAGAGGCTTGTAGACCTCTGGTATGGGTTTGTATGTTTTGTATGGCCATGACTTTACTAGGTAAATTAGGGACCTGTACCAACTATATGATACTAAGAAACTCTTAGAGGCTTGTAGACCTCTGGTATGGGTTTGTATGTTTTGTATGGCCATGACTTTACTAGGTAAATTAGGGACCTGTACCAACTATATGATACTAAGAAACTCTTAGAGGCTTGTAGACCTCTGGTATGGGTTTGTATGTTTTGTATGGCCATGACTTTACTAGGTAAATTAGGGACCTGTACCAACTATATGATACTAAGAAACTCTTAGAGGCTTGTAGACCTCTGGTATGGGTTTGTATGTTTTGTATGGC
>JAJOON010001188.1:0-30886 GCA_029582645.1 Solanum megistacrolobum | reverse complement strand
CCCCCCCCCCCCCCCCCCCCCCCCCCCCCCCCCCTTTTTTTCATTTCACCAACTCGTGTAGTTATAGATTAGAGAAATATAATATTTATTACTCCATCTGTCCCAATTTGTGTGATTTACTTTCCTTTTTAGTCAGTCCCAAAAAGAATGACACATTTCTATATTAAGTAACAATTTAACTATAAAATGTCTATTTTACCCTTAATGAAATTATTTACAGCCACACATATTTCTATCATTCATTTTGGACCACAAGTTTTAAAAGTCTTCATTTCTTTCTTAAACTTCGTGCCGAGTCAAACTACCTCACATAAAATGGGATGGAGGGAATAATACGCTATTTTTGTTCCATTTTATGTATGTAAAAACTGATAGTATTATAAAGGACGAAACATTAGTTTAATGTTTTTCGCAATATAAGATTCACAACTGTATATGTCATATTATAATTTGTACTTTTAATATCTTAATTAGTTAAAAAGAAAAAAAAATATGCAGGGTGGGGCAGGGAGAAGCGGGTCTATGCGGCCCATGGGGAAGAATAAAAAAAATTTGCCACACGGAATAGGGCGAAGCGAGTTGAAAACTCTGTGGATTTTGGTTGGTTTGCCCTGCAACCGCCCCGCACACCCCATTTGTCATCCTTATACCTGATAAATTGATGATAAGTGTAAGAACATTCCTACCACAATAATAGGAACTTTCATTCATCAGGCAATTCATCATATGAGATTAGCTACAGCACAAATTAATATAAAAAAGACAAAGGTGGGAGTGTTTTATTTGTGATTAATTTTTAAAATATATTTAGTTTACATCTTTTTTATCGACAGTTTAAAAAATATATTTGGTTCAACTTTTTTATCCTCTTTTAGTTATTCACACATTTGAGGATATATTCTTTGTACAAAATATATTTTGTAGTGATATTATACTCTTTGCAACCTCAAAACATATGCCTAAAATTTTTATAAAGATCACAAGAGAGTTAAGCTGATCAGAATTTTTGTTTTGAAAATTCAGTGTGATTTATACAAACTAGGTCCACTTTTGATGCCTATCTTGTTTCATTTTAAACTGATGAAATCACTAACTATTAAATAGGTATTTGATTGTGTATTCTAGGTGTACATACTCTTGTACAAGCTAAAGAAAAATTGTTTGACAAAGTTGGCGTGCTTGTTTGGTCTAGGACATAAAAGATTTGAACTCCTTCAGTTGTGGCAGTGTTACGACCCAGATCGTCGGAAGTGACACCCACATTAAACCACCTAGTGGGAGGACCAACAACTAACCCAACTAAATCCAACACCCCATTTATTTAAAGCTTGTTCATCATATAAAAGTAAGAAGACAATTTTCAAACAATGAAAGATTAAGTCCCCATAAACTCAATAAATAGTCAAAACATTTGTGCGGAAATAAATCCCTAAAAACTGAAGGTCATGGTACAAAAACTCTAATGTCTAAACGAAGGGGATGCAACCCCAAAACTTAACACATAAACAATAGTCTAAGAATGTCTTAGTCCAAAAAGATGGACAAGAAAAGAAGAAGAATCCACGACAACCTGGAAGAATAGAACATTCTTGAATTCGAAGTAAGATGTCCAATTTAACCAAGGTCTTGGATCAACCGCTAGAAGATGTCCTTTACTCAACAAGGAAAGAACATGTGCAGTATTAGTATGCAAACCATAGTGTACCGGTAGGATCACACGGCCAGTCCAAGATATGAATGTAAACAATTAATCTAAAGTAACACAGAACAACATTAACAATTATCAATTCATATACACTCCCAATCACGTTTCATAAAACAACAAATATCTGGATGCATGTCCCACACGATCACAAATGCAAATGCAAATGCATGTCCTCTCATGGAACCAAAAACACATACCTGGTCCTCTCATGGAACCCAAAGTCAATTTGTGTACCAGCGTTGTTCGAAGCAGCCATCCTTAGTTATTGTACCGACGTGGTACCCGAGTCAACCATATATAGATATCTCTGTACCAGGCATGGTACCCGAGCCAACCTTTAGTATATACTAGGCATGATATCCGAGCCAACCATGGAGATATCCTGTACCACGCTTGGTACCCAAGCCAACCGGCAATTACAAACAATCATGCACAATCGCATATACAATCAACACTACCACTTGAAGTCACAAGTCACACAATAGGTCCATTGCAAGAGATTATCAACATGATGTCATTCCATATGTTTTTATATGTTTCCCTAACCGTAACGACCTGTTCCCGTCGTTATAGAAAAACAAACGGGGAAAATTTTTGGGCCGGAAAACTTTTTCGTAGTAACTTGGAACTTTCCAACCTAGTCCAGATTTGGACAAAATCGGAAACTGTAAGGTCTAGGGAAATCTGGTAACAATTGGGTGATCTAATTATGATTTTGATCACATGACTAGATAGCTAAGACGTTAAGGAACCCGTATGACTTTAGAGAATTGAATTCGGGCGAGTAGAACTCCCGAAATTGATCTTAGCATGAACAGATATTTTCTGAGTGTCATGGGAGAAAGGTGTGTCGTGAAATGGGGGTTTGGGATTTTTAAATTTGCTCACTGTTTTCGTGTAAGCTGTTGTTGCGAAATTATTCCTGCCAGGGCGGGGCCGCTGTTGCGAGATGAGGTCTTTGTAGTGGGACAGTCGCGATTTAAGACGAAAATAAACCCCAAAATTGTTTTATTCTGCACTTTTCGACTTTGAGAGCTAGGAGATGACCCCAGGTGCTTTCTTGACAGTTTTCCACCATTCTTGAGGGTAAATGTAAGGTTTTCACTTCCCAAATTTGTTTTTCAATCCGTAGAATGTAAACTAGTGGGTAAATATCGATGTGGGAGGGTTTTGATTTGGAAATTATAGTGGAAAAAGCCCTAATCTAGGTATGGGGATCAAGTGTTTGATCTAGGGTTGATATTATTAATTAGAATCCAGGTAATTGGGTCTTGTTTATTGATCCTAATATTATTATGATTGTTTGTAGACCAAGAACAAGCGGAAAGAATCAAGTTTCCTAGGGGTTTAAAGCTTTGTTCGAGGTAGGTGATGGTTGTGATTTCATGTTAGTGTGATACATGTTTGTAATTACTTCATTATAATGCATGTATGTATGTGAATGTTGCATTATTGATCACACTAATCGTAAATAAGTATGATCAAAGGACTACATGACATGAATCACCTATTTTTGTATGATTGTGAGAATATACATTGTGATTATGATTGTGGTTTGTTGAATGGAGCGGGTGTCACGTTCTAACACACTAACTGGGATCAGTTGCCACGTACCAGCATAAACATTGGAACAGGTGTCACGCTCCATCATGCTAACTTAGATCGGGTACCATGTACCAGTACACTAAAAGTTTGGGTATGGGTTCCATGAGAGGACCATTAAATTGGGTTCCGTGAGAGGACCATTGAATTGTGTTGTGTATCTACTTGTGATGATTACATTCATATCTAATGATGATTGATATTGTATATGTTCGGTATATGCTTGTTTTATAATGTTGTGGTTACTTGCATGTGTTTCACTTATTGGGATAGCCGCGTGATTCTACCAGTACACTGTAGTTGTGTACTGATACTACACTTGCTCTTTCTTTATTGAGTACAAGGCATCTTCAGGCAACTATTGATAGACCTGAGCTAGGTGGCTATTGAGCGTAACTAGATTCACGGGTGAGCCAGTTCTTTCAGGCTGCCATGGATCTCCCTTGTTTAAGTCCACTCTTTTCGGACTCAGAATATTTGTTTAAGGTGTTGTTTAGTTTCGGAGTTGTACCCTTTGTTCTTAGACTTGTCGTTAGTAGAGTTTTGGTACAATGACTTTCAGGTTCTAGGGGTTGTTCTTCCGCATTAGTTTGGTTAAGTTATTTGTTTAAACCTTTGGAGTTTATGGGAACTCCATATTTCTTTTGGTCATTTGAACATGCTTCCGTATCTTTAAATATCTTAGTTTTGGTTAAGTTGTTTAGTTTGAGTTGTAGTAGTGGTTCTCCCACCGGGGGGTTAGTGTGGGTGCCAATCACGACAGTCTGGGTCATGACAAAGTTGGTATCAGAGCCTAGGTTCGTTGATCTCGATGTACCAAAACGAGTCTAGTAGAGTCTTGCGGAACGGTATGGAGACATCCATACTTTTTTCGAGAGGCTATAGGACTTTAGGAAATCTCTCTGTTTTCTCTCGTCTCATTTCGTGCTATAACTTGATTCCAATTGGTATATGACGATTCAAATTGGTATCTAATCTCTTTCACTCTTCTGTCCGCAGATGGTTAACATTAGGTTTAACGGTGTCAGGCCCGTAGCTCCCGTCAATGCTCCAGTTGAGGAATCTGCAGCAAGAGGTTGCAGTCAAGGCAAGGGTAGAGGAAGAGCTAGAGGTAGAGGCCGAGGATGGGTGACGCCTACTAGGGATGGAGCACCAGTTGAGAATGCTCCCAGAAATGAGACTCCTCTTGCACATCATGAAGAGGTAGAGGAGATATAGAGGTTGAGAATGAGGAGAATGTTGGACAAGAGAGAGAGGTTAGACTGAGACTACATGTATTTCTCCCTTAGACCTAATGTTAGCTTAACAGATCATACCGTTCTTGAAATGATTGGTTGGTCCTGGAGTTCTTCCCTCTGTTCAAGCAACTCAAGCTCCCACCAATCCCCATATTGCTATCACTGTCCCCAAGGTGAGTGGAACTGTAGGTAAGGATGTTTTCTTTCATTCTTTGTTGGGTCCTGTTATGACTGGTAATGAGCACGAGATGTTGACTAAGTTTTTGAAGTTGAAACCGCCCATGTTCCATGGTTCTGAGAGTGAGGACGCATATGAGTTCATTTTAGATTGATATGAGAGGCTTCATAAGTTGGGAATTTTCCATCAATATGGAGTTGAGTTTGTGACTTTTCAGCTTCAAGTTGAGGCTAAGCAGTGGTGGAGAGCTTATGTGGAATGCAGATCTTCAGCTTTACCCCCATTTACTTGGACCCAATTTCATGTTATGTTTTTGGAGAAATATGTGCCTCAAACCTCGAGGGATCGTAAGAAGGATGAGTTCATGGCTTTAGAGCAAGATGGTATGTCTGTGGCTGCTTATGAGGCCATGTTCCATGCTTTGTCTAGATATGCTACGCAATTGGTGACTATTGAGGAAGAGAGGATCCACCTATTTGTTAAGGGACTAAACTCTGAGTTATAGGTATTGTCTGTTCACATGACCTCTACAGGAAAAAGTTTCAATAAGGTAACGAATTTTGTTAAGAAAGTGGAGGGGGTGAGGCGAGCGTTCAGACTAAGGCATTGGCTAAGAAAGCCAAGAATTCAGGCAACTTTCAAGGCTCTTACTTCAGAGGTTCGGGCAGGCCGACTCTTGTAGCCCGACCAATTCAGTCCACTATGCCCGCTTCTACAAGTAATTACTCTGAAATTCCACCTCAGAATTTGATTCAGTATAGCAGGGAGCCGAACCTTCGACGGGCAACAAGCCATCTTTTGATCTTACTTGTTACAACTGTGGAGAACCTGGGCATATGAGGAGAAAGTGTCCCCACCCACGCATGTTGGATTTTGCACAGCAGCAGTCTAGAGCAGTGGTACCCACGGGAAATGGTAATAATGGTCGAGGGCGTCCACAAGGTAGGCGAAGAGGAAATCAGCGAGGCCGCGGAGGTAGGGGAAATGGTAACGCAGGCAGAGGTGCAATGCAGCCAGGTAGGGAGGTCGCCTGTCAAGATGACAGGGCTCAGTGTTATGCCTTTCCGGGCAAGATCGAGGCTGGAGATGTGAAACCTTTGGGGGTTGATTTAGTGAAGGATTCTCAAGATAAGGTGAGAAGTATTCAAGCTAAGCTTTTATCGGCCCAGAGTAGACAAAAAGTATGCAGACCATAAGGTAAGAGATATGGCATTTCAGACTGGTATGAAAGTTCTTCTTAAAGTATCACCCATGAAAGGGGTGATGAGATTTGGCAAGAAGGGCAAGCTTAGTCCTCGATACATTGGTCCCTTTGAGGTTCTAGAATGTGTAGGGCCAGTGGCTTATAGATTGGCCTTACCTCTTAACCTATAGGGAGTTCATCCGGTATTCCATGTATCCATGTTGAAGAGATATCATGGTGACAGAGATTACATCATAAAATGGGACTCAGTTGTGTTAGACAAGGACCTTCAGTATGAGGAAGAACCAATTGCAATTCTTGATCGTGATGTTCAGAAGCTGAGGAACAAGGAGATTAAGTCCGTGAAAGTTCAATGGAAGCATTGTCCAATTGAGAAAGCTCTTTGGGAAACCGAGAAGGACTTACGAGACTAGTATCCCCAGTTGTTCGTCGATTCAGGTATTACTCTACTCTAACTTTTGCCCATTTTTCCTAGTTTGTCACTCAGGGACGAGTGATGGGTAAATTGATATCTATTGTAACGACCTGTTCCCATCGTTATAGAAAAACCAACGGAGAAAATTTTTGGGCCAAAAACTTTTTTGTAGTAACTAGATAAATAAGACGTTAAGTAACCCGTACAACTTTACGAAATTGAATTCGTGCGGGTAGAACTCCTGAAACTGATCTTAGCGTGAATGGGTATTTTCTGAGTATCATGGGAGAAAGATGTGTCGTGAAATGGGGATTTGGAATTCTTAAATTTGCTCACTGTTTCCATGTAAGCCGTTGTGGCGGAATTATTCCCTCTAAGGCGGGACTGCTATAGCGGGATGAGGTTCGCTGTGGTGGGACAATCGCGATTTAAGTCAAAAATAAACCCCAAAATCATTTTATTCTGCACTTTTCGACTTTGAGATCTAGGAGACGACCCCAGGTGTTTTCTTGATAGTTTTCCACCATTCTTGAGGCTAAAGGTAAGGTTTTCACTCCCCAAATCCATTTTTCGATCCGTAGAATGTAAACTAGTGGGTAATTATCGATGATGAAGGGTTTTGATCGAGAAATTATGGTGGAAAAAGCCCTAATCTGGGTATGAGGATCAAGGGTTTGATCTAGGGTTGATATTATTGATTAGAATTCGGGTAATTGGGTCTTATTTATTGATCCTCATATTATTATGATTGTTTGTAGACCAAGAACAAGTGGAAAGAATCTGCAAAGGGAAGAATCAAGTTTCTTAGGGGATTCAAGATTTGTTCGAGGTAGGTGATGGTTGTGATTTCATGTTGGTGTAATATATGTTTGTAATTACTTCATTATAATGCATGTATGTATGCGAATGTTGCATTATTGATCACACTAATCGTAAATAGTTATGCACAAAGGACTACATGATATGAATCACCTCTTATTGTATGATTGTGAGAATATACATTGTGATTGTGATTGTGGTTTGTTGAATGGAGTGGGTGTCACGTTCCGACACACTAACTGGGATAGTTTGCCACGTATCGGCATAAACATTGGAACGGGTGTCACGATCCAACACACTAACTTGGATCAGGTACTACGTACCGGTACACTAATAGTTTGGGTATGGGTTCCATGAGAGGACCATTGAATTGAGTTCCGTTAGAGGACCATTGAATTGTGTTGTGTATCTATTTGTGATGATTATGTTTATATATAATGATGATTGATATTATATATGTTTGGTATATACTTGTTTTATAATGTTGTGGTTACTTGTATGTGTTTCACTTATTGGGATAACCACGTGATCCTACTAGTACACTGCGGTTGTGTACTGATACTGCACTTGCTCTTTCTTTGTTTGGTATAGGGTATCCCACCAGAGGGTTAGTGTGGATGCCAATCACGATGGTCTGGGTCGTGACACTAACATGCATTACACAAATGATATTATAAAGCAGTAGACATATATACATAGATAAACTGAAAAGCATACAACCATCACCTACCTCGAATCAAGTCTCTTGGAAATTCTAAAGAACCCAAGCTTTCTCCTTTCAAAGTGTCTTGCCTTGTTCTTAGTCTAAAATAATAAGAAATACAACAATCAACCAACATTGTCCTATTAATACCTGAATTATAACTAAATCCTAACTCCAAGACAATCCATTATCATTCGTCCCAACCTAGGGCTTTTCCCACCATGAAATCATGTCAAAACCCTTCCCCAAGAGTAATAATATCTTAGATTCTAAGGCTCAAGAATCAATGTATAAGGTTGAGGAGTAATAATTTTACCTTTAACGATAAATTTTGTGGGAAATTGAGTGCAAATAACCCTAAATCACCCCTCCCAAGTCCAAGAAAATGTAGAAAACATAAGGGTTTGAGGTTGTTTGCGTATAAAATCTCATTTCTCTCTATTGTAGCGGTGCAGCCCGCTATAGAGGAACTTACCCCACTATAGCCACTTGCACTTGCCTACTACAATTGACGCCCTCCGCTATAGCGGACTATGCAAACTTTAGGGACTCTGAAATCCCTAAAAAATCCATTTTTCACAACATACCTAATTCCCTTGACATCCCGAACTATCCCTTTCATGCTGAATTCGATTTTGGCAGTTCTACTCGCTTAAAATCGATTATGTGAAGCCCTATGACTTTCTTAATGTTTTGGATGCAAAGAAATGACAACCACGCCAAGACATTTCACCCTACTTACTCCGAGATTTCTCTAGGCTGTACCTAGGCCAGATTCTTTTTGACATTGGCCTAGCCTAAATTTTTTAAGTCAATATTTGGAAAGTGTTTTGGACCAAATTCTTTCACCATTAATCTAGTCATAAGGATGACGATGTGTCATTACAATAGATACCAATATACCTATTACTCGTCTTTCGAGTGATGAAACAAGAAAAATTAGGCTAAAGTAGAAAAGAGGATAGTACCTGCATCCTCGAATAAGTGAGGGTACTTGTGTCACATGTCTCTCTATGTCTCCCACATAGAATCCTCAACCGAAAGATGTTTCCACTGAAACTTTACTGATTTGATCTCCTTTGTCCTCAACTTCCGGACATCCCGATCAAGAACCACAATCAATTCATCTTAATATTGCAAGTCTTTGTCTAACACTATTGCGTGTCATTTGATGATATAATCACCATCCCCATGGTACTTTTAACTTGTAAGCCACTTGCCCATACCATCAAGAATCTCAAACGGACCAATGTAGTGAGGGCTGAGCTTACTCTTATTACCAAACCTCATAACTTCTTTCATAGGTGACACCTTCAATAGAACCTAATCACCAACCTGAAATGTTATGTCCCTTACCTTGAAATCCACATACTCCTTCTGCCTGCTCTTGGCTGCCAACAACTTAGCCTGAATTTCTCTCACCCTTTCCTGAGCATCCTTAACCAAACCAACACCCAATGGTTTCACATCCTTAGCCTTAAACCAACCTATGGTCGATTGTCATCCCCTCTCATAGAGTGCCTCAAAAGGTGTCATATCATGTTGGAGTGATAATTATTGTAGGAAAACTCACATATGGGTAAAAATTGATCCCAATGGCCCCCAAAATCAACCAAACATGCTCTCAACATGTCTTCGAATACCCGGATAGTCCTTTATGAGTAACCGTCAATTTATGGATGCAAGGTTGTATTGAAAGTGAGTTGAGTGTCCAGCGTCTCATGCAACTTACCCAATTTTGAATTAAATTGAGTTCCATGGTCTGAAATGATAGAAAGGGCATGATGTGCAACCTTAGTATATCCTTGACATAAATCTTTGCAAATTGTTGAGATTTGCAATTCAGTTTGACCAAAATGAAGTGGCTGATTTAGTCAACCTGTTAAGAATGACCCAAATCGAATCATACTTCCCCAAGATCTTAGGTAGTCCCACTACTAAATCCATAGTTAGCATTCCCACTTCTATTCGGGAATAGGTATTCTTTGAAGCAATCTTGAATGCCTTTGATGTTCATACTTTATCTGTTAGCAATTATGATATTTAGAAACATACTCAGCAATGCGTTTCTCCATTTCACTCAACCAGTAAAACTATCTCAAATCCCTATACATTTTGGTCACACTCGGATGATTATAATACTGCAAACCATGAGACTCTGCCAACACACTTGGATCAAGTCAACAACCCAAGGAAAAAAAATCCTTCCTCTAAAACCAAGCACACCATATGCATTGAGAGTGGCATCTTGGGTCTCCCCAAACACCACATTTATTTTGAACTTAACCAATTCCTTATCCCAAAATTTCTTAACCTTGATTCTCTCTATGAAACTGGGTTTAACCTCAATACTAACTAACACTCCACCCGTTTGAGAGATACCCAACCGCATGAACTTATACTCCAAAATCCGAATCTCTTTGGCTAAGGGTCTCTTAGACACCCCTAAGCAAGCCAAAGTGTCCATGCTAATTGTCTTCCGACTCAATGCATCTACCACCATATTAGCCTTACACGGATGGTAATGAATGGTCACATCATAATCCTTGGTCAAGTCTATCCATCTTCTCTATCTCAAATTCAGATCCTTCTGAGTGAACACATGTTGTAGATTGTGATCGGTGTATATCTCACACTTAACCCCACAAAGATAATGCCACTAGATTTAGAGAGCAAATACTACCACTGCCAACTCTAAATCATTGGTAGAGTATTTCCTCTCATGGACCTTCAACTGCCTAAAAATATAAGTTATAACATTCCTTTCCTAAATCAATACAATACCCAATCCCAAATTTGAAGCATCACAATAAACAATGAATCCTTACCTTCCAGTGGCAATGTCAGGATATATGCTTTAGTCAAAAGATCCTTGAGTTTTTGTAAACTCTCTTCACAGTTATCTGACCACTCGAATGATACCTCCTTTTAAATCAACTTGGCCAACTGCATAGCAATAGAAACAAAAAATTTCATGAACATGCGGTAGTAGATAGCAAGACCCATAAAACTCCTAACTTCGATCACCAAGCTAGGATGAACTCAGTTCTTGACTGCCTCAATCTTTTTGGGATCTACCATTACCCCTTATTTTTATACCACATGCCCGAGAAAGGCAACCGATGTCAACCCGAATTCACACTTAGATAAATTAGCATACAATTTATGTTTCCCCGAGATATCCAGAACAATATAGAGATGATTTGCATGCTCTTCCTTTCCCTTGGAGTAAATTAAGATATCATTTATAAACACAATTACAAAAGAATTCAAAAATGGTTTGAACACCCCATTAATCAAACTCTTAAACGTTGCAGACACATTAGTCAACCCAAACGACATCCATAATAACTCATAATTCCCATACCAGGTCCTAGAGGTTGTCTTCAGGTTTCTTCTTTAAGTGATGATACTCCAACTTTAAGTCAATCTTAGAGAATACAGAAGTACACTGCAACTAGTCAAACAAATAATCTATGTAGGTAAGGGGTATTTATTCTCGATGGTGACCTTGTTCAACTACCAATAATCTATGAATATTCTCATGCTACCATCTTTCTTCTTCATAAATAGCACAGGAGCAACCCCAAGGAGAAGCACTAGGATAGACAAATCCCTTATCAAGCAATTCTTGAAGTTGAGTCTTATGTTCTCTCAACTCTGTCGAAGTCGTGCGATATAGAGGAATAGAAATCGAGAGAGTTCCCGGCTCCAAATAAATACAGAATCCTAAGTCCATATCTGGAGGCATATTAGGAAGATCTTAGGAAATACTTCATGAAATTTCAGAACCACGGAAATAGACTCAAAGGAAAGGGACTTTGCACTAACATCACGAAGATAAGCTCAATATTCCAAACAACCCTACCATACTAGTTTGCTATCCCAAAGGAAAGATATGATCTTCAATGGCTTAGGCATGTACACCCTTTTCCCAATCTAACCTTACCCTACCTAGGATCTCTAGAATCACTATTTTAGCATTACAGTTTAACACAACAAAATAAGGAGACAACTAAGTCATTTCCAAGATCACATAAAAGTCTAGCATATCTAATTGATTAAATCTATCTGAGTATGTTGGTCCATAAACAAAATAGAACAATCATGATACACATGGCTTACTACTACAAACTCTCTAACAGGAGTAACAATATAGATATGGGCATCAAATATATAACAAATCAAATAAAGTCTTAGAGAAAAACTAATAGATACATAAGAATAAGCAGAACCTGGATCAAATAACACGGTAGCCATTCGGTCACAGACAAGAATAGTACATATTATCACTAGTTCTAATGCCTTAGCCTCTAGTCTGCCTAAAAATGTGTAACACTGAGCTCTTTCATCATTATAGGCAACCCTCCTTTCGGGTTGAATGCCTCTTCTCTGTGCATTATCATTACCTTGGCCTTCACGACCTCTTTGATTACCTCATCGCCTACCTTGTGGACGTCCTCTGCCAATATTACCTTCACCCCTCTAGAATCACTACTCTAGTCTACTACTGAACCTGACTAACTACCGGTTTGTGAAGGTATTCCTTCTTAAATTTCCCTAGCTCACCACAATAGAAACAACCACAGTCAAGTGTGGGCCTTTTGGTTGATACATAAGAAGCCTCTTAACCACCATAGAAGCGGGCATATCTGTCTGAATCAAACGAGCTGCAAAATTCATGCTGATCCAAACCCATAGAATACGAACCATTGTAGTTACCCACATTCCTAGAATTCATAGACATAGTCATGACCTGTCTAGCCTGCTAAACTCCCTCTACCTTTTACACGATATTAGTCACCTTAGTATAAAGCTCATACTTGTAGAGGTCATTTACAGAGACAATACTTGCAACTCAAAATTCAAGCTTTTGATGAAAAAGCAAATCATATCCGTCTTCAACTTCACCAACTTCGTAGCATAATGGTAATAGGCATGAAATATATCCTCATAAGCAACCATAGTCTCAAGAGACATAAACTCATCCTTCTTCCTATCTCTAGGTACGAGGGCACATATTTCTCTAGGAACAATGCATAGAACTGTGTCTAAGTTAGTGGAGTCAATATTAATGATCAACCTTCCACAAAAGCTCTCCACCACTTCTTGGCCTCACCTTGAAGCTGAAAAATCACAAATTCAACCCCATGTTATTGCAAAATACCCAACCTACGTAGCCTATCATAATACTCTAAGATAAACTCAAGGCATCCTCATTCTCAGAATTATGGAAACAAGATGCTTAAGCTTCAAGAACTTTGCCAACATCTCATGTTCAGTACTAGTCATCATTGGTCCAAGTAGTGGACAAATAAAGGAATCAGTGCTCGAGCACCATCCATCTTAGGGATTGTAGTAATAATAGGATGATTGAAGGGAACGTGAGTAGCCTGCACCATGGGAGTAGCTTTAGTACCTTCCAACCCACTAAGAAAAGCTAACACTTGTTGAACCACTCCAACATCCATAGAGGGAAGACCTGTAAATCCAACATTTGCTCTCAGCTCTGGTTTAGCCTTGTCCTCATCCTTAATCTCTATATCTACCTCTTCCTCCACATGATCTTGGGGGTAAGGGTGGGGTCGCTTCATGTGGTACATTCCTTGCCTAAGCTCCACCTCTAGCAGGTGTTTCCCTGTTTATGTTCTTTCCCCTACCCTTACCTTTACCTCTACCACGACCACAACCTCTCGATATAGGGTCAGTTGTGGTCTCTGTTAATGGGGTTACTACCCTATCATGGTTTAGTCGAGTATCAACCATCTGCGGATAGAAGAGTGAAAAAGGTTAGATGCTGATTGGAATCAAGTATCGTACGAATGAAGAAAAAAGAAAGAATTTTCCTAAAGTCCTGTAGCCTCTTGTAGAAAAGTACACGCATCTCTGTACTATTAAGTAAGACTCTACGTATACTCGTTTTGGTATAACAAGATCAATGAACCTAGGCCTTTGATACAAAGTTTTTCATGACTTAGATCATCGTAACTGAAATCTATAATAAACCACCCGATGGGGGGACCAACAACTAACCAAAACTAAACCCAACACCCCAATTATTTTAAAACATGTTCATCATATAAAATTAAGAAAATAGTTTTCAAACAACTAAAGATTAAGTCCCAATATAAACTCAATCAATAGTCAAAACATGTGTGGAAATAAACCCCTAATAACTGAAAGTCGTGGTACCAAACTTTAATGTCTAAAATGAAAGAGATTCAACCCAGAAACTTAACATAGTAAACAATAATCTATGAATGTCTTAGTCCAATAATAAGGAAACAAAAAGTAGAAGAATCCATGACAGCCAGGAAGAATCGCTTATCCTTGAATTTAAAGTTAGACGTCCGATAAATGATCTCTTGGATCTGTTGCTGGAAGATGCCTTGTACTCAACAAGGAAATAACATGTGTAGTATATGTTAGAAGCCACAATGTACTGGTAGGATCACACGTCCAGTCCAAGATATGAATGTAAACAATCTACCACTGTACAGTAACACAAAATAACACATAACGATTATAAAATAATATAGACTCCCAGTCACATATCATGAAACAATAAATACATTGATACATGTCCCACATGATCACAAATGCAAATGTCGGTCTGCTCATGGAACCATAAACACATACATATTCCTCTCATGGTGTAACAACCCATTAGGTTGTTTTGAACACTAGATCTATTTCTTTCATAAAAGTACCTTCCCTTAGATTTTAAATAAGAATTTTAAACTATTCTCCCAACTACGGTTATTTAGTTGGTGGGTATTTATTAAATAATTAATTTTTAATTGATTGTAAATAGGCCAAGTCTGAAATTTATTTAATATTCTACACCACTTGGCCATGTATATGAATAAAGTAGTGGGGTTTAACATTTATTTAATTATTTAGTGGTCCATAATTGATTGCCCTAATTATTTAAAAGGAAAACAAGTAGCCTCTCAAAGAGGACTTCAACGATAACCAATCTAGCTACATCAGGTAACCATGTCTAAATCATTGTATTGTAGATATGGGTAGAGATTATACAGTTATTATCATGTTGAGTTGTTTTGTGAAAGAGAAAGAAGAGAATTGAGTGGTGAGTTAAATTGCAATTTGTATATGTTGTTGCGTTCTTGGACTTCAGGAAAATAAGAGTTTGTTGGCTAATGAAGAATAATATTTGGTCAATCAATTGGTGGCTAGTGATTTTACAATGAAAAGTTGATGATTGGATTATAATTATGGGCGAATCATTGAGGCTGAAGGTATAGAATGAATTAGTAAAGTGTAGGGCAACTTTCTACAAATGTATGTTTAGTGGTTAGTTACTGGTAGTCATGCTTAATTCTTAATTGTGTAAATTGTTTCTGTTTTCATTATTTTTTTTATAGTTATCACATTATGATTAAAGATTTGCTATATTGAGATAGGTTATTAAGTATTAGGTTTGCTGTATTATATGAATTTCATTAAAGTTATATTATTTGGAGGAATTGAGACTTAACCTTATGATTGAAATTTGAGAAAATATAAGAGTTGACATATTAATTGGCATCACAATTAAAAACTTGATTATAGAATTGAGAACGTTTACTTACAAATTATGCATATTTGATAGACTGGGAACGTTCGAAAGCATTGAGGAAAGAAAAAAAACATTGGGAAATTAGCTTGCTTTGACTTCAGTTCTTCGGTAGGGGAAGGTTATGGTTTGTTCAACGGGATAGAGAGATCTTAATAGTGATTAACAGTCATTGATTAATATTATGAAATTTTTTATGTTCTTAATTGTGGTGGTTTGGATGATTTATATGTTGTTGTGATTGGTCTGTAATCCCAAGACCGTGAAATCCATAAACTTGTACTTCATGTATCAAAGTGATGCCTTGAATAAAGAAGGCTTGATGAAATATTGTTAATGAAGTGGAAAGTGATGATAAAGAATGATAAATTAACTATATTGTTGGATTGGGTGGCACGAGCTGACACAATATATTTGGATCGGGTGCCACAAGCCGACACAATATTATTGGATTGGGTGTCACGTTCCGACACGGTAACATTAAAGGAAAACATATTAGATCATCTGGTGGCTAACTCTTCTTAGTTTTAGGCTTGACATTTTGCTAGAAGATAAAGAAACTTGAATACATTGAATCAGAAAAGGAACACACATCAATGTTTATGGAGAAGCAACTTAAAGTAGATTATCAAGTATTTGACTAGGTTGGACATATGCCTTCAATAGCTTAGATGTTATGTTGTAGACATTGTCTGAGCACACTCTTGTTCAGACTTTGTATTAGTATAAATATATTGTGGGAAAAGCTTCTCATTTTCTTCACGTTAAAGATTTCTCTTTGTAAATAAGTCATGTATCTTAGTTCAATTGTCCTGAAACATCTGATGTTTGGTTTATAAATGTTAAACAGTAATCAGACATAACATATTCTAGAATGAGATATCAAAGTTTCACTCCACTGAATTACACCTTACTTTATTCGAGCATTCAACAATGGATCACACCTTATTTTTAGTAGGGAAAATTATACAACAAGGCAAACATGTGATATGTATTTACGATAAACCACTATAATTTAAAACAATTACAATTGTAGCTATAAGTAAGTTTTATCGAAAATTTCTCTATCATTTCTCCCTCTCTCCCTTGCCTATCTCCTCCCATTGCCCCCCCCCCCCCCCTCTATTCCACAACTGCAACCAAAAAATATTCAACATAATATGAAAATTGTACTTTGTATTTATGTATCTAATGTATTTGTATTACCTCGATATATGATACAAATCAATTGTATTTATGATAAAACTCGATACAACAAATACAATATTCATTCATTCTCTCTGTGGGCAATATTTTAGTGATCACGCCAGCATGCTTCTATACCTCTGGCAGGGTATATTGGGTCCTCTCGATGGGGCGTATACATCGGACTCCATATTTAGCTCATGTGGTTTTATGTCGGTTATTAGTAGCTCTCATACAGTTCAGTCAGATTCTATTGCATTGACCATATAATCAATATTGTTCAATATTCAGTCTTAGCATGTTCTAAACTTGGTCATTCCATTCAGCTGAGCCATGTTCAGTATTTTCAGTATAGTATCATGTTCAGATTATATCATTGTTTTATCGTTTTGTTCAGTTATATGTTTTTTCAGCTTTACTCTATCCTGCATGCTCAGTACCTTTCAAGTACTGACGCATATTATGCGCTACATCTTCTCGTGATGTAGGTTCAGGTCCTTATCAGTCAGATCACACATAGATCGGTTCCCGATGTTCAGTTCAGCAGCATCAGTGGTGAGTCCTTATTCTTTAGGGACTAGTGACATGATTATCTTTCTTGCTTTTAGCTTTAGTTTCAATTTTGCTAGATCTAGTTGGGGAATGTCCCAACATTTCCAGTCAGTAGAGGCTTTATTTCAGACATAGTTAGTTTTAGCTTTAGCGTCAGAGTTTGACTTTTCATTTGTATTCAAACTCTCAGTTTTCTTATATTCAGATTTAGTATATGGGTATCCCCTATCATTTCAGTTTTTTCTTATGATTTAGCTTTCGCACAATGTTTATTGATTCAGTTTACTTTAGTATGCTTATGATATGCCAGTAGGGTTAGCTTGGGGTCACTCGAGATCCTAGGTCCCGTGTCCGTATCCTAGGGGTAGCTTCGGGGCGTGACAAACTTTGTATCAGAGCATTAGGTTTAAGAGTCCTAGGATGTCTGAAAAGACACACTAAGTAGAGTCATTTTCATGGGTGTGAAGTGCACCACATCTAATGAGGAGGTTGCAAAGTGTTTTAGGAAAACTTCAATTTCCTTGTTACTCTTATCGTGCGTAAGGTATGATCTAATTCCTCGTGCTAATCCTTCATTATGCGCTTTTAGATCATACCTCCTCGTAGAGCTTATGGAAGGAATGTGAATGCCAAAAATGCTAACGTAACTCCTTCAGTCCCAGATCAGGAAGTTTTGAATGCTGAGTTTCGGAACACTATCTAGCTGTTAGCTTAGAGTGTGACCAACCAGAACAACCAACATGTTCCAGTTCCGACAAATGCTAATGTTGGGTCAGCTGCAACTAGAGTTTGTGATTTCGTTAGGATGAATCTGCCTAAGTTCTTAGGATCGCAAATTGGTGAGGATCCCCAAAACTTCAATGATAAGGTCAAGAAGATCTTTGGAGTGATGCATGTAACTAGGAATTATCAGGTTGAGTTGGCATCTCACCAGCTTAATGATAAAGCTCATATCTGGTATACTCAGTGGAAAGAGAACAGGGGTACATATCCCTCTCCTATTACTTGGGAATACTTTAGTGAGACCTTTCTGGATAGGTTCTTCCCAAGAGAGTCTCATGAATTTGAGGAAGGGTTCTATAACGGTCCAAGAGTATGGATTCAAGTTCACCCAACTCTCCAGGTATGCTTCTCACATGGTGGTCGATTCCAGGGCTCAAATGAACAATTTCATGTATGGGGTATCTGATCTTGTGAAAACAGAGTGTAAGAATGCCATGTTACTTGAAGATATGAACATATCTAGGCTCATGACTCATGCTCCGCAATTTGAAGGTGATAAGTTTAGGGAACATGCCAAGGAGAATAAAAAGGCTAGGACAAGCAACTATGATTATTCTAAACAAAAATCGGGTGGTGGAAATCGCTCGCAGTTTCAGCAGAAGTCTTCAACTCCAGCACCTTTATCAGCTAGTGTTCCATCCTTCAAGTTCCAAAATGATCAAAAAGGTAGGGCATTAGGTTCTAAGTATCAGGGGACTGTTTCAGGCACCAGAACCTACCCAACTTGTCCAAAGTGTGGTAAGAACCATCCGAACGAGTGCCTTGCAGGAAAGAAAGAATGTTTTGGGTGTGGTCAATTTGGTCACAGGTTGAAAGATTATCCTTCTAAACAGGGTCCATGAGGCAATAATAGTAGAGCTCAGTCCACAACTTCAGCAGCACCAGCAGGTCGCCCGACTAAGCAGGGTAACTCATCTGGTACAGGTGGCGGTCAGCGCCAAACAGGTTGTATGCTCTTCAGACTCGCCAGGATCAGAAAGACTCTCCAGATGTAGTCACTGGTACGTTACGAGTCTTTGACTTAGATGTTTATGCTTTGTTAAATCCAGGGGCTACTTTTTTCTTTGTAACTCCTTGTATAGCAGTCAAATTCGATGTTAGAGCAGAAACTCTCTCAGAACCTTTCTCAGTCTCTACTCCATTCGGTGACCCAGTTATAGCTAGACGGGTATACAAAAATTGCCCTATCGCAGTATCTCAGAAAGTCACCTCAGCAGATCTTGTAGAGTTAGAAATGGTAGGCTTCGATATCATTCTAGGTATGGATTGGTTACATTCATGTTATGCCTCAGTCGATTGTAGAACTAGGATTGTTCGTTTTCAATTTCCAGACGAACAAATCTTAGAATGGAAGGGTAATAGCTTAGCGCCTATGGGTCGATTCATTTCTTACCTTAAGGCTAGAAAGATGATTTCCAAGGGTTATCTCTATCATCTAGTTTGGGTTAAGGATTCAAGCTCCGAAACCCCAACTCTTGAGTCAGTTCCAATAGTCAATGAGTTCCCTGAAGTATTTCCAGAAGATCTTCCCGGAGTTCCTCCCGAAAGGGAAATCAACTTTAGAATTGATCTCTTTCCAGATACTGAGCCTATTTCTATTCCTCCTTACATAATGGCTCCAATTGAGCTTAAGGAATTGAAAGAGAAGTTGAAAAACCTTCTAGATAAAGGCTTCATCAGATCTAGTATTTCCCCATGGGGTGCGCTAGTATTGTTCGTGAAAAAAAAAGATGGGTCTCTCAGAATGTGCATCGATTATAGAAAGTTGAACAAAGTCACAATCAAGAATAAGTATCCCATCCCCAAGATTGATGACTTGTTTGACCAACTTCAGGCTATTAGTCATTTCTCAAAGATTGACCTCAAATCTGGTTATCATCTGCTTAGAGAACATTCCGAAGACAGCCTACAAAACTCGATATGGTCATTATGAATTTGTAGTTATGTCATTTGGACTAACTAATGCTCCTGCAGCCTTCATGAATTTGATGAACAGAGTGTTCAAGCAGTATTTGGACTTGTTCGTTATTGTCTTTATTGATGATATCCTCATTTACCCTAGGAATGAGGAAGAACATGCGAATCATTTTAGACTTGTCCTGCAAAATCTCAAAGATCTCCATTTATTCGCTAAGTTTAGCAAATGCGAGTTTTGGTTGCAATCAGTTGCTTTCCTTGGGCATATTGTGTCTAGCGAAGGGATCCAAGTGGATTCTCAGAAAATAGAAGCAGTGAAACAATGGCCCAGACCTACCTCTCCTACAGATATAAGAAGTTTCTTAGGTTTGGCTGGTTATTACAGAAGGTTCGTGGAAGGATTTTCATCCATAGCCTCTCCATTGACTAAGTTAACTCAGAAAAAGGTTAAGTTTCAGTGGTCAGATGACTGTGAGAAAAGCTTCGCAGAATTGAAAACTAGGTTAACTACAGCTCTTGTTTTGACTCTACCAGAGGGTTCAGACAGTTATGTGATCTATTGTGATCCATCTAGGTCGGCCTAGGTTCTGTGTTGATCCAGTGAGGTAAGGTTATAGCTTATGCTTCCAGACAACTTAAGGTGCATGAGAAAAACTATCCAACTCATGACCTCGAGCTTACAGCAGTGGTGTTTGCACTTAAGATTTGGAGAGACTACTTGTATGGTGTTCATGTAGATGTGTTCATAGACCATAAGAGCATTCAATATGTGTTCACCCAGAAAGAGTTGAATCTTCGCCAAAAGAGATGGCTTCATCAAGGATTATGATATGAGTGTGCATTACCATCCGGGTAAGCCAATGTAGTAGTAGATGTTCTTAGCAGACTATCTATGTGTAGTGTAGCACATGTTGAGGAAGAAAGAAAGGAGCTGGCAAAGGATGTTCACAAACTTGCTCGCTTAGGAGTTCGTCTTATGAGCATATCAGATGGTGGTGTAATAGTTCAGAATAGGTTAGAATCTTCATTGGTAGCGGAGGTTAAGGAAAATCAAGACAGTGATCCTATATTGCTTCAACTAAAGGGTGCAGTCCATTAACAGAGAGTTGAGGTTTTCTTCCAAGGGGGAGATGTCGTGTTTCATTATCAGGGTCGATTATATGTTCCTAAGGTGGGTGAGTTGAGACATCAAATTCTTGCAGAAGCTCATAATTCTAGGCATTCTATTTATCCAGGTGCCACTAAGATGTATCGGGATCTGTGGGAAGTCTTTTGGTGGAATGGCATGAAGAGGGATATAGTAGATTTTGTGGCTAAGTGCCCAAATTGCCAACAAGTCAAGGTAGAACATCAGAAACCAGGAGGTATGACTCAAGAGATCAACATTCCTACTTGGAAGTGGGAAGCGATCAACATGGACTTCATTACAAGTTTACCTCGTACTCGCAGACATCATGACTCCATTTGGGTGATTGTTGATAGAGTTACTAAGTCTGCATGTTTTTTAGAGGTTAAGCCTACAAATTTGGCAGAGGACTACACCAAGCTTTACATTAATGAGATAGTCAGGTTACATGGGGTTCCTTTGTCTATCATCTCAGATAGAGGTCCTCAGTTTACCTCTTATTTCTAGAATTCATTTCTGAAAGGTCTTGGTACTCAGGTTAATCTTAGCACAACATTTCATCCACAGATGGATGGGCAGGAAGAGCGTACCATTCAGACCTTAGAGGACATGTTAAGAGCTTGTGTGATCAATTTCACCTTCTTCTTATACAGTTCGCCTACAATAATAGTTACTATTCCAGCATTCAGATGACCCCTTATGAGGCATTGTATGGGCATAGATGTAGATCTCCAGTTGGTTGGTTTGAAATAGGTGAGGCGGCCTTGATAGGGCCAGATTCAATTCATGATGCTATGGAGAAAGTGCAACTCATTAGAGATAGACTTAAGACAGCCCAGAGTAGCCAGAAGTCCTATGCAGATTTAAGGAGAAGGGAATTAGAGTTCCAAGTTGATGATTGAGTTTTTCTGAAGGTGTCACCTATGAAGGGGGTGATGAGATTTGGCAAGAACGGGAAGCTCAATCCTAGATATGTAGGCCCATACAAGATCTTGAAAGGGGTTGGTAAAGTGGCTTAAGAGTTAGAGTTGCCAACAGAACTAGCAGCAGTGCATCCGATTTTCCACATTTCGTTGTTGAAGAAGTGTGTCGGTGATCTAGCATCTATAGTACCTCTAGAAAGTGTGGCTGTGAAGGATGGCCTCACTTATAAAGAGGTACCAGTTGAAATCCTTGATCATCAGGTTCGAAGGTTAAGAAACAAAGAAGTCGCTTCAGTCAAGGTTTGTGGAGGAGTCAGTTCATAGAGGGAGCTACTTGGGAAGCAAAAGCAGCCATGAAGGCTAAGTATCCTCACCTCTTTCCTTCCGATTCCATTCTAGCTTGAGGTAATACTTCCTCTTCAGTTTTTCAGTCATTCATGCACAGTTTCAGTCTTAGCATCATGTTCCTTCAGGTTGCACTTGCATTTTCAGCGTATTTGCATGTTCTTGGAACTTAGTTAAGTGAGAAATCAATTTCTAGTACTTAGTGGTAGGGTTTGCAGCTCTTTCCCTCCATTTCAGCTAGGTTAGAATTCATTCGAGGACAAATGTCCCCAAGGGGGAGATAATGTAACACCCCGTATCTAAAAACAGACCTTGATGCAGATTTCCAGAAGTTACAGGTGCAACCCACGGACCGTAGGGTGACCCAAGACCCGTGCTGGTGGTCCATGGTTCACATCTGCAACCCTCCCCAGACTCAGCCCCAAAAATTATTTTTAAGTGTTGACCCACAGCCGGACCCATAGACCGTAGGTCAGGTCACGGAACGTGGTTCATATCCGTGCATCAGACCCTCAGTTTCCAGTCTCCAGTCGCAATTAACGATTGACCAGCATGGACCGTCAGTCAATCGACGGTCCGTCAGTCCCATCCGTCGTTGATTCCGACAACAGTTAAGTGAGGGGTCTTTTGGTCTTTTCCTTAGGTGTTGGACACCTAAACTACGTCGTTTAGACCCTAAACTACGTAGTTTTGGTCAATTGTAGCCTAGAAACATAATTAGGACTTACCTAAGTCAGATCATTCATCAAAACTTAGAAAAAATTAGAGCGTAAGAGGAGAAAGACATCAACAACCCTAGTTTAAGAATGCAGTAAGGTTCCATCAGTTCCAGCCCTGAAATCGAATGGAATTTGTCACTAGGTATGTGGGTTCCTTTCACCCATTAGGTCCCTAGATTTCAGTCAGAATCTTGATTCCCTTAATATTATCTGGACTTAGGGCTTCGTGAATGTAAGAATTGTTGGGTTATTAGCTTTTAGACTGATCCAAATCATAGTATCATGTTGTAGTATTGTTTTTGCCCAGATTTATGCATAAACTCAGAACCCTAGTTGTGTAGTTCTTTTAGTTCATGAATTACACATGCTAGGTCAGTTAATTCAGATATATATATAAACATGCCTCAGTTTTCGAATGCATTATTATCAGTATATTAATGGTGCATTCTTAGCTTGCATGTCAGTATTTTGAGCTATCCAGTATTACAGCATTTCAGTCATAAAGTGTTAATTATATAATCAATTGGGAGAAGCTTAATACCGAGTGAACTAGGGTCAGTCACCCTCAAGTCCCAGAACTACGTGCCCCGTAGGTTGTAAGTCCCATATGTGGGCATCATTTTAGTGATCACACCAACATGCCTCTATACCTCTGGCAGGGTATATTGGGTCCTCTCGATGGGGCGTATACATCGGACTCCACATTTAGCTCATGTGGTTTGATGTCGATTATTAGTAGCTCCCTTACAGTTCAGTCAGATTATATTACATCGACCATGTTATCAGTATTGTTCAGTATTCAGTCTTAGCATGTTCTAAACTTGGTCATTGCATTCAGCTTAGCCATGTTCAATATTTTCAGTATAGTATCGTGTTCAGATTATATCATTGTTTTATCACTTTGTTCAGTTATATGTTTTTTTCCAGCTTTACTCTATCTTGCATGCTCAGTACTTTTCAAGTACTGACGGATACTCTGTGCTATATCTTTTCGTGATGTAGGTTCAGGTCCTCAGTAGTCTAATCACTCATAGATCGGTTCCCGATCTTCAGTTCAGCAGCATCAGTAGTGAGTTCTCATTCTTCGGGGACTAGTGACATGATTATCTTTCTTACTTTTAGCTTTAGTTTCAGTTTTGCTAAATCTAGCTGGGGCATGTCCCAACATTTCTAGTCAGTAGAGGCTTTATTTCAGACATAGTTAGTTTTAGTTTTAGCATCAGAGTTTGACTTTTCATTTGTATTCAAACTCTCAGTTTTCTTATATTCAGATTTAGTAAATGGGTATCCCCCATCATTTCAGATTTTTCTTATGATTTATCTTCCGCACAGTATTTATTGATTCAGTTTACTTTAGTATGCTTATGATATGCCAACATGGTTAGCTTGGGGTCACTCGTGATCCTAGGTCCCGTGTCCGCATCTTGGGGTAGCTTCAGGGCGTGACAGTATCTGCATCATGAAACGATAGAGGCCAAATGGCTCAGTATGTGGAATGTACAAGCATGTAAGGGGAAATCTAAAGCATAAACATAAGCTTGAACTAGCAGCAAAGAAACTTACTTACCTCTTCTCAAACTTACTCAACTCAAGAAATACTCAAGGATACTCAAAACTACTCAAACTTACTCAACTAAGAAGTACTCAAGGATAAAATACTCAACTTGGTGAAATGGGGCTTAACTCAACAATACGGTACTCGACTCAAAGAAACACGGTTCAACTCAAGATACTCAAAAATAAAGCAATAATAAAAGATGCAAATAGATGGAAAGCATTTTAAAATAGTAGATAGCAACTCAATGTATTGAAGAACACAATAACAACTCAATTTCTATATAATAACAAATGATATAACTATGTGGGAGTTTCTCTAACCTACAACCATCACTATGAGCTATGTCATGATGATACAACGTCTCGCCCACACTGCCAGAATCATCATATATTTTTCCAAGGTATAAGACCTCTCAACTAAGTGGATCCACTAGTCTATGTTAAAAAGCATTAAGGAATCATCTAAAAAGTATGACCCTTTCTACCCACGTCGGCTACATGGTTTATAGAGACTTGAGTTATCTGAACTCGTCCCCATATCGGTGTTCAATACTACTCCCAAAATATACTCAACTCATATGTTTAAAAACATAACTCTTTCTGTGGTTTGAGATTATTACTCAAAATCTTTCTCTACAAAGAGATTTTACTCAACTGCTCAAAACTCTTTTGGAAATCTCAGTTTCCTCCTCTTTTAAATGTGAAAATATTTATTCTTGGGAATACTTAGTTCTCATATATCATTTTAAAGAAAATGAACTCGACTCTACTCTTTCTCAACTCAAGTGCTCAAGTCTTAAAACAAGTTTAGAAAAAATTGTAAAAGACTTCACAAAATAAATTTCATGCTGAATGAAGGACGTGAACAACTCAATTCAAGGTTTTCAATAACCATACAAAGAACTTGATACTCGGAACTTAAGAACTTTAATGATACTACTCATTTCAAGAATGCTCAACTCATAAGGATTCATATGAAATTATAAGCATGGACTACTCAACTCAAGGACTCAAAGATACTTCTCATCTCAAGATTGCTCGACTTAACTCAACTCTAGGACTTCATGGGTAACATATATGTAATAGTCCCATGATTAGGAAAATAATATCAAATGGGTTAGGAACTCAATACTCAAGACTTAAAACTTAAAGATACTACTCCTCTCAAAGATGATCAATTTATGAAGTTCATGCAGAATTTATGGGCATGAACGACTCAACTCGAGGGTCTACATGACAGTATGGGACTCGTGTATACGACTCTTCTCATTCTCATACTTACTTCCTCAAAACTTAGCTCGAATTAATAGTTGATCTCAAAGGATTCACAATTGAACTCAAAGGCTTTCTTGAACTTTACTCTTGACTCTCTCTTGAATGTGAATTATGAATTCAAGAGTTATGGTTCATGATATGAAGGATATCATGATGATAAAATAGATTCATGAATACATTCTCATACTCACTTGCTCGAGTCTTGAAACAAGTTGCTAGAAGTTGTAGAAGACTCCTCAAAGGGACTTTCTTAGAATGTTCGAAAGAATTCTCAAAACTTAACTCTTAACTATACCTTGAATTTGAATTATGAATTCAAGGTTATTATCATATTATGAATGATTTCTAGGTGTTTAGAAGTAGTTTAGAGTGTTTAGAATCAAAAGGGAGTGAAGGTACACTTTAAAAGAACTCAAACGGAGCAACCGACTGCAAATTGGACGGGGCAGGCGACCCTAGCGCACTGAGTGGCGTGGGGCGCCAGCCCCTAAAATACAGAACATAATATGTGGTGCAATGGCTGGCACGATGCGCCAGGCCCCAACCCAGAAAACCCGACGAATTTCTTTGCTCGTTTTCTCACCCTAAATCGCCTAGAATCGAACGGTTTCTTCCCCAATCACTTGGATTCGATTAATTAACATAAGTACACTCTAATCTACTCAATACAGCCCTCAAAACACTCACTTTCATCTCAAGAAATCATCAAAACCCCAACAAAACATGATTTAGAATGAACTTCAAGAACACTTACCAATAACTCATCAAGAACTCTAATCTTTCAACTTCAAGAATGAACTTGCGCTGAAAATAACATGATTGGCGTGTGGGTGAATGAACCCAACACTATGGAAGTTTACATACCTCTTAGGGATTAAACCCATGGCGAAAAATCCACAACAAAACGCATGACTCTCGACAAACGCTTTGATTCTCTCCTTTTTTCTCTTCTTTTCTCTTCTTGAACTCTCATCTAAAACCCTAGGCGTATATTAGGATTATAAAACTGAACCTAATAGGATTAGACCCTTAAAACCTTACTAAAAATGAATTAAATCTGATTTGGTAAGGAAAAGACCAAAGTACCCCTTACTATTTTCGGGTAACTTTCCTTAACTGGACAGCTTGACTTCAAAAGGGCATATCTCACTCATACGACCTCGAAACTTAGCAACCTCGGTGGCGTTGGAAAGATAATTCAAATACCTTTCATTTTCAATCTCATAGAACACCTAACTCAACATGTACTGAGAGTTATTGTCGTTTGAAGTTGACCCAAAACATAGAAGAGCTTAGGAATGACTTCAATGAATTCTATCTAGTTCTTCAATGAAAATTAAATTCCTTGGTAAAAACTTACTCACTACGAAGGATGGTTCGAGTCGTAGCTCAATTTTTTTTCCGGGGTGTTACAATTATATTGCAATCAAAGAGTTTATTCATCTTGTTTTATTTACTTTTGCATTGTCAGTGAAGTCAGTTTGTTTCGATATGTTAGTCTTTCTGTTAGTTGATTGTTGTCTGTTAATTTTTAGTCGTTTAATAATTTGTTGTTGTGTCTTTAGTACTCCGTGATATTAAACTATGAAGTATAAGGTCTTATAATGTATTTTTCCTTTTCTCCATTTAAAGAGTATCCTAATAAAAATAAACTTTTTTCATTAAAGTATTTGACTTAAACTAGTGAAATAAATAGTTTTATGCATTAGTAGATGATATCACTTTTCTAAATAATTGAGCTACTTAATTGTGTGAAAACTCTATGAGGTGACAGATACATTATTTATAATAAAAAAAGAGAGGATTATTTACAAAACAATTGTCCTAGAAATAAAATATAGATGACAATTTAAAACATGTAATCAACTATGCATGTCCAATCTTGTTTACCATCAACATACCTCCTTCCACTGATAAATCTTAGAGTTAAAGGGAATCTGGATTGCTTAGTCCTAGAGCTTAGACTTGTTCACAACATTAAGTAGCTCGAGGACGATCACAACATTCATCCAGATTCCCTTTAACTCTAATCTCTATCAAAGAAAATAGGTAAGATGTTGGTACACATGATGATCAGACATGCATAGTTACTTATATGTTTCAAATTATCATCGAGTCTTCATTTCTAGGACGATTGTTTTTTAAATAGTCCTCTTTTTATCATTTTTTTATCCATAGTGTATCTACCACTTCATAGAGGTTTCACACAATTAAGTAGCTCAACTATTTAGAAGAGTGATGTCATGTACTAATGTATAAAACCATTTATTTCACGAGTTTGAGTCACCTTTAATAGAGAATAATTTATTTTGTTAGGATACTCTTATGAGTTATGAGGGAGAAAAGGAAAAATACACAACCAGACTTCATACTTTACAGTTTAAGGTCATGGAGGATTAAAGGCACAATAAAAAATTATCAAACAACTAAAAATTAAAGGACAATGTAATAATCAACTAATAGAATGACTCGCTTATTGAAAAAACATATTTCACTGACAAAACAAAAGTAAATAAAGTAAGATGGATAAACTCTTCTCTAGTGACAATTAAATTAATGACCTGGATCTATTTAATAGCAAATTAATGAACCGCAAAAACCTTCACGTCAACTGGATTAGCAACAACATTTTCTTAATTTTGATTTAGGAAATCATCTATTATCTTAAAATTGTTAGAAGACTCATAAAAATATGATTTACCAAATGGGGAATAAATAAGAATAACAACATGTGCTCCCGTTGTAATAGAAAGTTTATGTGCTTTCTTGAGAAGACTTTGCATTCCCTTTTTTAAAAAGATGCAATGTGTTTTTCTTTAGACTCTATAATCTTTATTTCATTCTTTTGTCGGCATACAATCTTATTTTTTGCCGTTACAAAGGCATTAGGGGAAAGAAGGTGGTTTGATTGAATAAACTTAGAAACTTTTAGATGAAAATTTCTTAATTTAATTATTGGCGATAATATTTTTATTACTTTGTGATTATGTTATGTCTATAAATGTATTGCATATTATGCTATATCCCTAGAAATTTACAACCCTTAAAATTCATTTTGCCTCCTATTTTAGGTTCTTGAGTTACCTTTTTTCCATTGTAGTTATATCTGTTAATTTTCCTTCAATAGATTACTCCACCTAAAATATATATCATTTTTAGTTAGATTTTTAGAACTTTCTTAGATTTACGAATCTAGGTACATTAATAATTTTTTCCATTTAATATTATTGATACGTCCAAATTATACCTCTCAATGAATTATAAAGTTGTCATTGTTCAAATATAAAACTCAATAAGGTTGGGTCAAAATCGATAAAGAATATAATGACAATATTACTCTCAGGCGTAATTCATCAGAACTTTATTTCTAAAACATGTGTGGAAAGTAAAATTTTAATACTTTGGATTAGTATATGCTTAGTAACTAAATATTGCTTTTGTTTGTCAAATCGAGTTTGAAACTAAGGTTGTTAACTAAGCAATAAAAATATTTTCGCCTATAAATTACGCAATTTACTTCTAAAAGTTTCTTAACTTTATTAAGTCAAACCACCTTCTTTCCTCTATTGTCTTTGTAATGGTAGAAAATAACATTTACGTTGACAAAAGACTAAAATGAAGATAATTGAGTCTAATGCAAAATGCATTGCAACTTTCAAAAAGGGAGTGACAAGTCTTATCAAAGAAGCACATAAACTTTCAATTACAACGGGAGAACATGTTGTTATTCTTGTTTATTCCCCTAGTGGTAACCCATAGTTTTATGATTCTTCTTACAATTTTAATACAATAGATACATTCCTAAATCAAAATTTAGAGAACATTGTTGTTGATCCAGATGACGTGAAGGCTTATACGGTTCATTAATTTGCAATTAAATAGAGTTATGTCATGATTTGATTGTCATTAGAGAAAAAATTATCCATCTTGTAAATAATATGGATAAACTTTTCCCTAGTGACTATCAAACCAATGACTTAGCTCTATTCACTTGTAAATTAATTGACCACATAAGTCTTCACATCAATTGGATCAACGACAACATTCTCTAAATTTTGATTTAGGAAATCATCTATTGTGGTAAAATTATTAGAGGAATCATAAAATTATAGTTTACCACTAGGAGAATAAATAAGAATGACAACACATGTTCCCGTTGTAATCAAAAGTTATGTGCTTTCTTGAGAAGTTTTTCCATTCCCTTTTTTAAAGTTGCAATGTATTTCGCTTTAAAATTTACCATCTTCATTTTAGTGTTTTATCGGCGTACAGTCTTATTTTCTGCTATTACAAAGGTATTAGGAAAAATAAGGTGGTTTGACTAAATATGTTTGAGAAACTTTTAGAAGAAAGTGGCATAATCTATAGGCAACAATATTTTTATTACTTCGTGATTAAGTTAAGTCAATAAATGAATTGCATATTATGTAATTTTCCTAGAGATTTACAACCCTTACTATTCATTTTGACTCCAGTTTTAGAAAACATGTTTTTTACATTCAAGTTATAGTTTCTAATTTTCCTTCAATAGATTACCCTATTGTAAAAATATGTTTTTTAGTTAGATTTTTAGAACTTTCTTGGATTTAATAACAATTATCATTGTTAGATCTCAAATCGTTAGATGGATAAGAGTATCAAATCCTTCTGCTTAGTTCTTTTTTCTAATCTTAACTTCTTTCTTTCTAATATAGGTTTTTCATTAGAACTAATTTAGTGGACACACTTTGCACGTGTGTCTTACATCAATTAATAAAATTATATATTAAAATAATAAAATTATTTTATAATAGCAATTGACATTAATATAAATGTTACATCTATCCAGATAATAAGCATTTCACATGAAAGTTAAAAATTTAGTTTAAAATATGTAAATTTCTTTCTTTAATATTTTTAATTCCTTTACCATAATTCAAGTAAGATTTATATAAGGTAAAAATATTAATTTTAAAGTCTTAATGTTAGGACTTTTAATATAGTTCAAATAAGAAAATATTTAAGAAATAAAATTTGAGTCAATTTAAAAGTAATAAATATTAGAAGTTCTTACGTATTACA
>JAJOON010001187.1:0-43126 GCA_029582645.1 Solanum megistacrolobum | reverse complement strand
CCAAGAATTCCCAAAAATTTTAGGGTACTCTTTGGTCTCCAAAAATCCCTCCCCGAACAGTGAGCAAAATAAGGGTATTTATAGGGCAGCTTCTGGGTCGAATTTGAGGGGAAAAACGATGTGGGAATAATGCAAAAGTCCAAAATACCTTAGCAGATAAGATTGCCAACTGGTTAGTGTACGAATTCATACCATTTTTTGAACGAAATCGCAATTGAGGGGACAAAAACCTTGGTAACGTCCTGGAGGATTGTCCTCGAGCTCGTGCCAAGCACGCTTAGCTGTACGAGTCGAAGGAGAAAAGGGGAAATTGAGGCGGTGAATCGAGGGTTTAAGGTTGGGTTCGAGTTGCTTTTGCTGAAGAAGAAGAAGAAGAAAGAAAGAAGTGGGATGAGGGGCGCGTAAGGGGAGTTATGTGTGTTCTTTTTTGGGCAAAAAAAATGTGTGGGCGCGTGATGTATAGGAGGATTAGGAAAATTGTTGAATAATTAAGAGTGTGGGCCGGTTTATTGAAAAATTGGGCCTAAAATTTGGATCCAAATAAATGTATTTCATCAAGAAATTAAATTCGAAGAATGCATTTCGATGCAAATTAAAATTAGTTAATCGAGCTTCTTAAGTTAACAAGATAAAAAATTATTTTGAAATAAAAGATCGACTATATCAATTAACTCATGAATTAGTCAATTTTTAGGGAAATAAAATGCACATTCAATTAAAACACCATTTTTTGGTAAAACCATTTTTCCTAATCCCTATTAAAAGTAGTAGATATATGAATCTAATATATATTTTATACGGAAATGGCAAAAAATTGCCTTGAAAATAATTTCGAAAGTATTTTTGATTTTCGAAAACAATTATTTCAAATTGTTTGAAATTGAAGAAGCTTGAAAATTAATTAAATTGTGGAGGGTCAAAATTGGGTGTCAACACTCAACTAAAACCCTAGGCGTATATTAGGATTATAAAACTGAACCTAATAAGATTAGACCCTTAAAACCTTACTAAAAATGAATTAAATCTGATTTGGTAAGGAAAAGACCAAAATACCCCTCACTATTTACGGGTAACTTTCCTTAACTGGACAACTTAACTTCAAATAGCATATCTCACTCATCCAAACTCGAAACTTAGCAAACTCGGCGGCGTTGGATAGATAATTCAAAGACCTTTCATTGGATACCTTTTAGACCACCTAAATCATCTTGTACTGAGAGTTATGGTCATTTGAAGTTGACCTAAAACTTAAAGGAACTTAGAAATGACTTGAATGAACTCTCTTTTGTTCTTCTTGGAAATCAATGTGCTACATATAGTGACCTTAACACTAAAGAAATTTTAATTTCCTCGGTAAAATTCTACTCACAACGAAGGGTTCGAGTCTTAGTTCAAAAATTTTCTAGGGTGTTACAATGGAGGTGGAGCGTCACTAATAGATTTGGCTAAAACCTTTGAACTGGTAATTACTAACTTGTGGTTTTCGAAGAGGGAAAATCACTTGGTTACCTTTCGTAGCATGGTAGCTAAGATTCACGTAAATTATTTACTCCTTCGGATGGGTGATACATAACTTTGTAAGGATTATAAGGTTTTTCCGAGTGAGAATGTTTCTACTCAACATATAATTCTTTTGATGGACTTGGAGATTAACATGGATAGGAAGAAGAAGACTCTTTATGACCGATTGAGGATTAGATGGGGTGTCTTGAACCTTTTATTTTCTTGGAAGATGGGGGATAAATTGATTGGTATGGGGGCATAGAGTAGTAATGGGGATGTGAACAACATGTGGGATAAAACTTTTAGTTGCATTAGGGAAGAAACACAACCAAAATGGAATATTTGAAGTGCAAATTCAGTGTTGTGTTTGATGATGCAAACGTGGAAGTGAAGTTTGACACAAAAACTATTCACAAGAGAGAAAATTTCAATAACTTGGGTCTATCATCCAGGGTAGTAGGGGCATCGATGATTATCTCACAATCACATTTGGGTGACATGGATGAAATTGAGGCTTACCCCTTGAGACTTCTGTGATAAGACGGTACCACATAAACTTTAAGGTAAGTTCTACAGGGTGGTGGTTAGACCATCCTTTTTGTAGGGGGTAATTGTTGTCCAGTGAATAACTGACATGTTGAGAAGATGCACGTTGCGGAAATTGGGCTGTTGAGATAGATGTGTGGACATACTAATAGTGACAATATTTGGAATGAGGTTATTTAAGAAAATGTGGGTGTGGACTCTATGACACACAAGATGAGGGAAGCGAGATTGAGATGACTTGGGCATGTGTAGAAAAGGTGCACCGATGCCCTAGTGAGGAGGTGTGAGCAATTACATGTAAGGGGTATGTGGAGAGGCAAAGATATACTGAAAAAGTATTAGGGTTAGGTGATTAAATAGAACATGACATGACTTCATATTACCGAGGACATCAATTTAGATAGGAAGGAGTGAAGGTAACATATTAGGGTAGAAAGATAGTAGGGTCGGGGTAGTGTATTGTCTTGCCTTGTGATGGTTTAGTGCCTGTCGTAGGACTAGTCATTTTCTTATAGATCTTACCATATGTTATTCATTCAATTTCAATTATCACATTATTTTACTATTGTTATTGTTTCTCTCTTGTTAACTTTATACTTCTTTTATGTTTAACCGTTATGATTTCTTCATTATTTTTTTTAATTTGAGTTTGATACAATTAAGCCGAAGGTCTTTCGGAAACAGTCTATGTACCTCCACAAGGTAGTGGTAAGGTTTGAGTTCACTCTATCCTCCACAAACCTCACTTTGCGGGATTTCCCTAGGTATGTTGTTGTTGTATAAATCTTTAAGGAAAATTATTGAGTAATATGTATGATACAATCATAACTGGCTACATATCGACGTTCAATCATTAACGTTCAAAGTACATTTGTAGAAACTAGTTAGTAATAAATTGTTTAATATTGAAATCACGTATTGCTGCATTATTTATGCAAAACTTTCTATCAATAATCATAATTTGTAATAGTTCATTACATATAGAACTACATAGAGATTGAATTATGTTCAATGTTATACCCAACAACATTGAAGACATAAAAATTTCATTAATCCCAATATTAGAATTACATTTGACACATGTTTTCTCGCTCAAAGATAGATGACCTTTAAAGTGTCGTTTGGCGAAAGACAAAATTAAGAGTAAGATAATAAAATTGACAATTCGAATATATATAAATCATTGATTATAAAATAAAAATTATAGGCTTAAGTTATTTGCGGCCCCTTAAAATTATCCGCATAATTCATATAGATCCCTCAACTAGGACTTGTACATATTGAACACCTCTACCCTATAGAATTTGAATCACTTAGATACTTTATGCAGACGTGGCACAAAGAGTGTAATTCACACTTTGGTGAGCACGTGAAATCAATATTTTACTATTTTCCCTTTAAAAAAAATAGTAACAATATTTTCTCTTTTCTGTCTTTCGAGACAAGGTCGACCTACAACTACTTCTGCTACCAATTTTTTTTAAAAATAAATCTCGTCCCCTTATAATTTTTTTTTTTTCTTATCATTGTACTATTAATTTTGTAGATGTAGAAGTAGAACTACTCCTGTCATCTTTTATTTCAGAAGAAAATGGAGATCACCATCCACAATTCTTTGCTGGAAAAAATGGAGATCATCATCTATGTCTGTTTTGCCGGAAAAAATGGAGATCATCATCCACATCTTCTTTGCCAGAAAAATGGACATCATTACTTAAATATTTTCTTGCTCCCTCTTCACCTGCCCCCACACACACCGCCCCGATCTACACCTTTCTTCCTAACAAATCGATGCAGAACAAAAAAGAAAAGAAAAGCAAATTCAAAATCAAAATAAACAAAGGAAGAACCGATATTTTAAGAAAACACTATCAATTTAAATGGAATTAAGAAATAAGTCATAAAGAGAAATAAAAATGATAAATTCATATATAATATATCTTAAAACCTCCGAGTGATTGTTAGGGAAAGAGAAGAAAGGGGGAGGTTTGGGTGGACTGCATAATTTCTTTCTTTTTAAAAAAAAGAAGAAGTTGAAAGTCTTTTTCTTTTTAAATTTTGACTTGTTTATATTCAAAATAGTTTTTAATAGTTGTTTTAAATTAAAATGCCACGTGTCTTCATTTGATTTGTTATTTTGACACAACATATGTAAGTGTATTACGCACATTTCATCTTTTTACTAAGTATCATAAAAATATTCAATAGATATTTATTTTTTAAGATTAGAGTGTCTAATAGGAAACAGGGTCTACTGAAGTGTCTATTAAGGGGTCATCGATGACTTAAGCCAAAATTATATCATCAAATATAATTTAACAGATTATAACATATTACATATTTTATCCTTCAAATAATAAATACTAATCCACAAGATCATAATTGTTTTTTAGATGTGAAAATATTTAAACACGGTTAAAGCATGCATAAAATGTAAATTCATGAATAATTCTTGGCTAGATTAAGTAATGATCTCAATAATGACATTTATATAAACTCACTGTAATTTAAAATATTTATTTAGTTGAATATTTAATAATAGTATACATAATATTATTCCTGTGCAGGTGTAATCAAGAGATCGCTTAACATCACACAACAATATTTAAAGACATCATAATTTTCAAAACAACAAGAAGAAAAAAAACTCCAAAATATTTAGCATGAATTACGTCTGAAAGGTGGAGGAATATATATATATATATACACACACTAGATAATTTAAGGCCCGTAATACTGGCCCAATATAATTTCACATATTTTATTGAAAAAATTACATAAATTCACAACATAAGATATTATAATCCTCTCTCAGATACATCCATATTTCCTCTCGGATACATCTATTCCCTCTCGGATACATACCTATCCCTTCTCGAATACATCCCTCCCCCGAAGTAATATGTCATTTGCAATGCATTGGACAACCAAGGAATGTATTCGAGAGCAATGAAAAATTCGAGATTTTTGTAATTGAGGAAACTTCCCGGATATGATGTAATTAGCCTCCAAAGATATGAGATTTCTCTACTTTGTACTATTTTTTTTCTCTAGTAAACAACTTCAATATGTTACTTTATAATCTATTTCAAATGGTCATACGACATAAATATGTCGTTTACAACCTAAATTGAGAAAGTTGAATTCTAAAAAATTCTATGCAGCAAGAAAATAGAGAATTGCGTTAGATTATGAGTTAAAACATTTCGTGTTCGAGGAATATATAAAATGTTGATATCTTTGAAAATTCATCGATCTTCATATATATTCGCAAGTGGTATCTATTTTTCACAATGTTATTATCTTCGTTTTGTAATATTTGCATCATAGGCTTTGCATCTGATAAATACTAATCATTGATCAATCAATTCGTAGAGATCGATTTAAAGTCTTTCAAATCTCTATTGCTTCAACTTAACTATACTTTGTAACTGGCTTTATCGATGAATTTTGTGATACATTTTATTATTGACTTCGATAAATAGAAATACTTAAAAAAATGATTTCTAACTTCACAACAATAAAAACAATCAAGAAAACAACTTTATTTCTATATACAATAACAATTATCGTAATGTTATATTCTAAATATTGAAAGTATTTTTAAATTTTTTTTTTTTTAACTCCACAACAATGTAAACAATCATGAAAGAAACTTTATTTCTATATACAATAACAATTATCGTAATGTTATATTCTAAATTACATTAATTAATTTTTTTGATACTACACTCTAATTAATATCATGCCGTAAAGAAAACTCTAAATCTTACCCCCACAAAATAACCAATATACTTTTTTTCAGGTTGTTTTTTCCTAATTTATTTATTTTTAAATTTTTTTCTTCCTCTATATTTCTCAACAAAGTCTTTTTCTATTGACATTCGCTTTTGTTGTTCTTCTTTATTTTTTAACTACTCATTTTTCTTTAGTTTGAATTTTAATATTCATTAGATTTTGAATGATAAACGTTTTCCTTGTCAAATTGTCACGACCCAAGTCTACACCCTGGACGTGGATGGAACTCAAGAACCATTGTTGGTCCCTAAGCGAACCCTCATCCTGGCTGACTACAAGTGGAAGACTAACTCAAGCATACAAAAGCTTAAAAACTGAATAAAAATTCATGAAACTTAAATACAAAGCTTTAACCCAAAAGATAACTTTGAACAAAATAAAATATTCAACTCGCCCAAAATGGGCAACTTAAGTCTTTAAAAATATTTAACAAAATAAATAAACAGACTTCTGAAACTCTACTATCTATCTATGAAGCCTCCAAATGACAAAGATGGAAGTCGAGACAAGACCCACGACCTCCTAACAACTAATATAACTATAAGTAAAAGTGGAACCCTCCGGAAGCAAGGAGGCACACCATAGCTAACTCGAATTCCATGTGGTATCAACGAAACTCCTGTTGATGATCCCAATTACCTGAATCTGCATCATGAAAGGATGCAAGCCAAATGGCTCAGTACGTGGAATGTACGAGCATGTAAGGGGAATTCTAAAGCATAACATAAGCTTGAAACTTGATAAAAAGGAAACATACTTACCTCTTCTCAAACTTACTCAACTCAAGGAATACTCAAGGATACTCAAACTTACTCAACTCAGAAGTACTCAAGGATAAGATACTCAACTGAGTAATAAGGTTCTCAACGTAGTGAAACTCAACAATAAGCTACTCAACACAATGAAGCACATATAAACTCAAGATACTCAACTCAAGATGCACAACTCGAAGGTACTCAACTCAAGCTCAAGGATAAAGCAATAGTAAAAATATGCAATATATATGGAAAGCTGTAAAACTGTAGATAGCAACTCAATGTATTGAAAAATACAATAATACTCAATGTGTATATAAAAATACACTATAGCTTTGTGGGAGTTTCTCTAACCGACAACCACCACTATGAGCCTAAGTGATGATATAGTGTCTTGCCCATGCTGCCAGAATTGTCCTATACTTTTCCGTCATATAGAACGCCTTAACTAAGTGGATCCACTATTCTATGCTAAAAAGCACTAAGGAGACATCTAAAAAGTATGATCCTTTCTACCCATGATGGCTACATGGTTTATGGAGACGTGAGTTATCTGAACTCAAACTCGTTCCCATATCGGTGCTCAATACTACTCCCAAAATACTCAGCTCATATGTTTAAAAACACAACTTTTTCTGTGGTTTGAGATAATTACTCAAAAATCTATCTCTTAAAAGAGATGTTACTCAAACTGCTCAAAACTCTTTTCGAAATCTCAGTTTCCTCCTTTTTTAAATGTGAAAACATTTACTCTTGGAAATACTTAGTTCACATATATCATTTTAAAGAAAATGAACTCGACTTTACTCTTTCTCAACTCAAGTGCTCAAGTCTTAAAAAAAGTTTAGAAAAAGTTATAAAAGACTTCTCAGAATAAAGTTCATGCCAAATTATGGACGTGAACGACTCAATGCAAGGTTTTCAATAAACCATAGATAAAACTCAATACTTGGAACTCAAGAACTTCAATGATACTACTCATTTCAAGAATGCTTAACTGAGTGGGTTCATGCGAAATTATGAGCATGAACTACTCAACGCAAGGACTTAAAGATACTCATCATCTCAAGACTGTTCGACTTATAGGATTCATGAGGAATTATAGGCAGGAACAATTCAACTCAAGGACTTTATGGGTAACATGTGATAGTCCTATGATTAGTAATATAATCTCAAAGGGGATTAGGAACTCAATACCTACGACTTAGAACTTGAAGATACTACTCCTCTCAAAGGTACTCAACTGATGGAGTTCATGCGAAAGTTATGGGCATGAATGACTCGACTCAAGGGTCTAAAGAACATGGAACTCATGTATACGACTCTTCTGATTCTCATACTTCTTCAAAATTTAGCTCCAATTGATAGTTGATCTCAAAGGATTCACAATTGAACTCAAAAACTTTCTTGAACTCTACTCTTAACTCTTTCTCGAATTTGAATTATGAATTGAAGAGTTATGATTCATGATATGAAGGATCTCAATAAAAATATAGCAATTCGATAATTAGGAATAGAACTTTTAAGAGAAACATGAACTCAAGAACTCAAAATCAACCTATCTCAAGAATACTCAAATCTAGGGAAAGTGTCCTAGATTACTCTTTTACTGATCTGAAAGTAGATGTAGGGCATGAAGACGGACTAGTCCAACACTATGATAGCCTTACATACTTAAAAAAAACAAGGTTTTGGAAGAATCTTGAAAAATCTTGAAGATGAACTTGATTAGAAGCCTTAAAACCCTAGCTTGAAGGTAAACAATCAAGAAAACCTTTCTTGAGATTCTTGAATTAGTTTCTTGAAATCTCTATGGCCAAGATTTATTATTTTCATTAGTGATTCATAATTGTATGGAGGAACTTGAGTTAGAAAGAATGGAATTCTTGGAGAAATATTTACCTTGAAGAAGAATTTTGAAAAAGATTGAAAGAATCTTGAATGGGGTCTTCTACTTTGATTTTTCCATAGGGTTTTGCCTTACGGTTTGAGATATAAGAGAATAATGGATTGAAAGATGAAAATCTGATTGTTTTGAGCCTTTTATTATTCAAGAAATTCGTTTAGGGTTTTCTTGGAGGTAAAAAAAACAAAAACAACACTTTTTAACATTTTTCCGTCAGCTAATTCGTAACAGCACTGTATAGGTTACTAAAATAGTCATAACTTTTTACTTAGAAATTGGATTAGCTCGAAATTGGCAGCGTTGGAAAGTAGATTCAAATACCTTTAATTGGATATGTTATGACTCACGTAACTCTTTATATTCTAAGAGATATGATCATTTAAAGTTGACCCAAGTAGAATCTTATATCAAAACTTTATCGACAAGGAAACTCCAAGAACACTTATCAAAAACTCATCAAGAACTTAAATCCTTATATTTCAAGAATGAAATTACGTTGAATATATCATGATTGGCGTGTGGGTGAACGTACCCAACACTATGAAAGCTTACATGCCTCAAAGAACTAGATTTTTGGCGAAATCTTGAATTTCTTGAACAAACGCTTGAAACTTTGAACTTTTTGTCCTCTTGAATCTTCTCTCTAAAACCCTAAACGCTTTTGGGGATGAATGAAACTAATTCTAATCAGTTTAGACTCCTAAAACCTTACAAAAAGCGCTTAAATCCGATTGGGTAAGGAAAAGACCAAAATACCCTCACTATTTTCGAGTAACTTTCCTTAACTGGACAGTTTGACTTCAAAAGGGCATATCTCACTCATCCAAACTCTAAACATAGCAAACTTGGTGGCGTTAGAAAGAAAATTCAATAACTTTCATTAGATCTCTTGTAGCCCACCTAACTCATCCAATACTGAGAGTTATGGTAGTTTGAATTTGACCCAAAACTCATAACTTTAGCACAACTTGAAAAAATTCAGATTTTGCTAATTTCAATTTAGTTATTTTTGGAACTCAAGGTGCTACATCTAGTGAGCTTAAAACTTAGGAAAATTTTAAATTCCTTGGTAAAATCTCACTCGCTACGAAGAACGGTTTGAGTTTTAGTTCGAAATTTTTTTATGGGGTGTTACACAAATTTTCTCTGTTAAATAGTTTATCATATTTGATATTAAGAAAATATAGAAATGAAAATTTTATATTTTTTAATCTTTCGATGAATACCTTATCAAATTATTGATTTCTTGATAGTCAAACATTGTTCATTCTTTTAGTCACGAAATTTGATATTTTCTTCAAATTATTAAGAAATACTGATACGTCATTTTAAAGACTATTTTAATAATCAAGATACGAATTTAGTGGTCATATTATGTAACATAATATTAAAAATATGTTTATGCAATAATCCTTTAAAGTATTTCTAGGAACAAAATATTAACTATTCAAACACATTTTATTTTAATTAATTCAAAATTTTCTTTCTAAAATATGTCAAAACAAGCTTAGCATTTATTATTGTTAGTAAGAAGTTAACTGATAGAAACTCTTCATTTTAACAAAATTACAATAATATCCTTCTGGGCCCATAACAAAAGTTAAGACATGTATGGATTCTTCTAGATTTTAATTTTGAACATTAATTATACAATTATTATTTTTCCGTGAAATGATGTTAAAATTACTAAAATGCCATTGGTCGTCCTTCTCATGGCTCTTCAATATATATATATATATATATATATATATATGTATATATATATATAATATCTTTATGTTGTCTGATTTAAACACTTGTATTATAAATACACATAATGCAGTAGATATGATTGTATCTAAAAGTGATTTTCTTCTGTATAGGCTATTAAAAATGGTCGGGATCAGCCCCAAGGCCTAGCTCAAGTGGCAAAAGGTGGAGGATTTGTGGCTTAGGTCGCAGGTTCAAGCCCCACACCATGCAAAGTGAAGCCCGGTATTTAAGTGGAGAAGGGTAGAGGGGCGGACCCATTATCCACCGAGTTTAGAAGGCTGTGATTGGTCCAAAGGGCGGGTCACAGAAGGATTTTTCGGTTATCAAAAAATAAAAATAAAAAAATAGTCGGGATCCAACACCAGCCGAGTTACATTTGCACATCCATACACATGGTCATGATGGAAAATCCTTTGTTGATGAGCGTTCTCGAGTTGTCCATGTAAGTTCAAAACTTTGAAACCTATCTAAAAATATACATGTCAATTCTCATTAGAAGGGGATCTTGACTGAAAATACAAGAAGATAGTTAGATGTTATTTTGTCCTTAATTAGACAATTTTTTTATGAGATAGATATATATCTTGTTGAGGTCTATCCATAGTGGTACATTTTATTTCTAGTACATGAAGATGTGTTGGTTGATGTGGCATCTCTGTTTTTGTTTTTTTGATGTCCAAAAAAGTGGAATCAAAGCTATTGTCCCAGCTATCTTTGCCAGTCAAGTCATATGATATGAGTATTTTTTATCATCCTTTATCACAGTGTGAGGTCTGACTAGAGCTTTGTTCTCCAATCTGCAATGTTGAATAGTTGTTAATGGTTGACACTTTAGTTTTCTATTGTATTTGCTTATCTCCTCTGAAAACTACTCACCAATTAACAATAGAGAACCACACTTTAATTCAACACAGACCCAACAAGACAGGTAAATTATGGCTTCTACTTGTGCAGTTTTCATGGCAACGTCACTGACTTACATCAACTTTGTTACTTTAGATTAATTTACAGTGCTCAATTTGGTGAGTAATATTTTTTTTCCTCCTCTAAGGATGCCTAAGTAAACCAGTAGTAGATTGTACATTCCCTTTATTTTTACCTATAGTTTTCAATTCTTGTTGTGAGTCATCCCTTCCTTGTGGCCTTGGTAGTTTATAATTTGATGAGCATTGGCCTTGGTGGTGTATATGTTTGGAGCTGAATTTTCAGGATTAATACAACACCCAGGCTCTACTGGGAAATTGAATAAAAAAATCTAATCCCTTGAACATCCTTAGTTACTTGTCTCCTTATGCGTTTGCTGGAGACCAATATATAGTTGTAGCATGTATTCTTGACTATCTGGACAGAGTAAAGTGAAGAAGTAAGTGACTTACTGCTTTCTCATTTCTTTCACACATCATAGGAAACTCCAATGGAAGAAAGTGATTTTTCATATGGTATGCCATATTGCCTTCTAGAGACTAACTGCATCATTTTTCAGAACATTAGTGGAGTGAATTTTTTTGGCATAATACATATATTGGACCCTAAACTTGGCTTCAAATTTCAACTTTGACCTCCAACTTTCATAGTGCACAAACAGACACTTTAACTATCCAACCTTTTAATAAATAAACACGCGTGTCCTACCTGATAAAACGCGTGATGTGCATGTATTTTGCGCAAGTTAGGAGTAATTTTTGAGGCCCACAACAGTAGAAAAATGCTGAAATGACAAATCTACCCTTAATCAATCCCTTTTATATAATATCTTTATATTTCCAAATCAAAATCTCATTTCTCTTTCCTCCTCTTTCAAATCAAAATTTTTTTCCTCTCTTTTAAAATGATTTGTGCGCATATTTAGTGCAAATGGCTTCTAATTTTTTTTGTCATTGTGGAAAAAGAGCTATAACCCTTGTATATTAATTAAAAGTAATTTTAATTTTTTTTCTAGTTCTAAAATGGACGTGTAAAGTATTTAATTAGTTGGCAGCCACTGAGTGGCTCACTTATACACATGGGAGCATTTGCATTTCACGCTCTTTGCCTCCAAAAATCGCGTGTTTATTTATTAAAAGGTTGGATAGTTAAAGTGCCTGTTTGTGCACTATGAAAGTTGGAGGTCAAAGTTAAAATTTGAAGCCAAGTTTAGGGTCCAATATATGTATTATGCCAATTTTTTTTAATGGCATTCAAGTATTTTTTTCTTGTCTACCCAAATTTCAAGAATCACAAATACTATTTGCAATCAAGTAGAAGTTATAACAGTAGCAGGAGGTACCGAACATGGGTACTGCACAGTTCTTTTTTTTTGGTTAGCATTGTCTTTGTTCTGTGCTATTCAGTCTGATCCCCTGAAGCTACTCAGTTGGTATTGTAGGAAACTCATTGTCCATGTCGAATTTGTTACTTGTCTCCTCATGTGTTTGTTGGAGACCAATGTGGCCTGAAGGGTTTGTTATTGCAACTTGGATTTGGTTACTAGTTTTGTCCTGGGAAAATGATTTTCTTGGCCTTAAAGAGTGAGGGTCATTTAACATGCTATATGTGTACTGGAAGGTTAAGTGGCAAGTGATTGACTAAGGATCGATTTGTGTATTGATATTAATGTTCACCATCTTTTGTTATGTCGTTTTGATAATTGAAAAAAGCTTCAAGTTTAAGGGTTAAGAAACTGAGGCAGATTATGTAAGAACTTCAAGTCTCGAACCTAACTTTGGTAATGAAACAAGTCACAACTGTAAGTAATAAACTCACTGATTGTAAGTTGTAAGTAATCGACCAGCTTAAATGTACTATAAGCTTAAAAGGTTATGTATTTATGTTTTTTCATTCAAATATAATTTTTTTCCTAATCTTTAATGCTCTCTCTTTACCTCTATTTATTACAGGAAACATATGAAGAAATCTTACGGGAAAAAATGGTATCTCAAGCTGATATCGACCAATCTGAAGCATATTACCAAGCTGCGGGGGGAGAAAAGAAGAGAAGAATATACGGTCTTGGATCTGAAGCAAAAAATTACTACAAGCATAAGCTTTGTACCTCATCATCTGTACGACCTTCAGTTTCTCAATCAACATCAACAAATATGGATGAATTTGTAAAGCAAATGATTCATGCAGTTACTAATCATTTTCTTCCTGTTATTATGGAGAGGGTACAAGAAGTGACTACTCCCGTTGACAATCCGTCACCTTTGACCCCATAGTGCCTCTTTCTACTACTACTAATGAGAAAAGAGGTTGATCCCTTAGTTTCAAATGACGACAATGCTATCCCATAGTCCCCATGCAGCTTTAATTTTTGATTTTGTCTGTTGTTTTGGAAATTACAAATTGTGCAATAACAATTGTTTATGAATGTAGCTGCTTTTAAGAATAGTTGATACATTGGTTTTGATGTTTCGCACTAAAAATATGTGATTTGAATTTTTCTATGTACATATTTTGAACAGCCTAAGTATTATTTCATGTGAATGTTGGTTATTTTAGGGGTATTTAATAATTGTCATTTAATTTATTTCAACAGTGTAGATTTAAAATAAATAAATAAAATTATTTTAAAAGAAAATTTTTAGCTATAAATTTAATGACGAATTGGTCGTTTCTATAAAAAATATTGGTGACGGACTAGCGACGAACTTTTCAGTGGCAACTGTGCAAAATATTTTGCGATAGATTAGTGACCGAAACTCCGCCGTGAAGCTATCCAAAATAATCAAATAAATTATGAAATTTGTAACGAACTATATAAGTATAACGACGGATTAATCCGTCACTAAAATGTGGCGACAAATATCGTTCGTCTCTAAGACATCGCTAAACTTGTGACAGAACTCATTTTTTCATCACTAAGAGATTATTAACGAGCGAAATAGTAACAACTGACAATCTATTGCTAATCCGTCACTAAACCGATATAGCGATGGAATATCATAGATTAGCGATGGATTTCGTCGGTCGCTAAATGTTGATTTTTTTGTAGTGACATGCTCTCAACATGTCTTCCAACACTTGAATAGTCCTCTCAGATTGTCCATACGTCTGTGGATGAAAGGCTGTACTAAAAGTGAGTTGTGTGCCCAATTCATCATGCAATTTTCTCCAAAACTTGGAGGTGAATAGGGTACCACGATCTGAGATGATAGAACGGGGCACACCATGCAGCCTCACTATATCTTTCACATAAATCTTAGCCAATTGTTCAACACTATAATCTATTCTTACCAGAATAAAATGGGCTGACTAGTCAATCTAGTCACGCCCCGAGCCTACACCCTGGGCGGGACTGGCACTCGAAGACCATTGTTGGCCCCAAGCGAACCCTTGGCCTAACTTACAAAACTTAGCAGAAGACAATATGCATATTAATAAAGATCAATAGCACTTAACTGAACTGAATACTAAATCCACACGCAAAGCTCGAACGTTTCTTGGCGATTCTTGATTTCTCTTTTCTTTTCTCCTCCTTTCTCTTTTCTCCAAGCCCTAGCGTGAACTCTAACTTTTCTAAACTGACTAAAATCTTGTTTTACCCCAATTAACCCCTATAAGCGAATTAGAATAATTGGGTAAGGAAAAGACTAATTTACACTTCCAAAACCCGGATTAGACTTTCCTTAATCCAATAACCCAACTTCCAAATGGCATAACTTACTCATACAAACTCGGAATCGCGCAAACTTGGCGGCGTTGGAAAGATCATTTCAAGAGCTTTCCAACCATATCTGGAACTACAACTAACTCATCCTGATATAGGAGTTATGATCATTTGAAGTTGACCAAAAACTCATTTTTTTACTTAAAAATTTCCAGATTTCCTCATTCTTTCCAAAAGTAACTATTTCCAGATTTTAAACTTCCTTCTAGTTCATTCTTTCCAAAAGGATAAACTCACTCCTGGATCTAGAAAGCATAAACAGTAAAGTCAAAGACTTGGATCATACCAGTGACATCTGTCGAATAATCTTGCTCTTGGTGACTGTTGATAACATAAAAGCGGTTTGTTCCTCCGCCAGTACTGGAAGTAGCCCTTCTAGGTGTAGCTCTGTCTGGTGAAGCAACTGTAGAAGACTGGGCTTTATTGCCCCCATTACCATTACCTTGCTTGTTCTTTGGACACTCTCACATAAAATGCCCATTCTGACCACACTTGAAACAACCTGTGGAGCCCTCACGACAAGTACCTAAGTGGTTCCTACCACACTTGGTGCATGTAGGAGGCTTATTACCCCCCTTGCGCCACACTACCCTTAGAATAAACAGGTTTAGCTCTAGAATTCTGACTATTGTACTCACATTTGTTCCTAGGTGCAGGTGCACTAGCAGATGATGGAGCAGGTCCTTTCTGTTTCTGTTGGAAAGATGACCAGTTGGCATTACTCTTCTACTGCTCGGACTCGTTCCCTGGCTTAGCCCTCTTGTTCTTGAACTCCTCTCTATCTCTCAGCTTCTCTTCCTCTACCTTCTGCACATAGACCATCAACCTCAAATTGTCTATGTGCCCAATAAGGATTGCTGCCCTACCTTCCCTACTCGACAGACGAGACAGCCCAGCAACAAACAAGCTTATTCTACTTCTCATGTCCGCAACCATTTCCGGAGCATAACAAGATAATTGGGTGAACTTCAATCCATATTCATGAACACTTAGCGACTCCTGTATAAGGGTAAGAACTCGTACCTTAGCCTCCTTCAGTTCTCGGGGAAAGAAACGCCCCAAGAAAGCCTCCTCAAAACAAGCCCAACACGTAAGTGGTGCATCCTCAGCTCTACCCCCTTTTCACTGATCAAACTAAGTCCTAGCAACACTTTTCATATGATATACAACTAGCTCAACTCTCACAGTATGCATCACATCGAACACCTTTTTCAGTTCCTCAATGAAGTTCTCTGGATCCTCTGCAGTGCTTGAACCAGTGAAACTTGGGGGATTCATTCTCAAGAACTCACGAATCCTTGAAGTGTCAGCCTCTTTTTGTTGAGCTCCGCTCTACTGCCCAGCTTGGTCGATCACAACTTGACTGAGCAACCTTATGGTCTCTTTGAGCTCAGCATTAGTAACTTCTCATTGCGGTTGCACTTCAGGTACATTAGGTAACTCTTGTTCCTTAACATTCCTCCTAGCTGGATGACCTCTGACTGCTCTTCGTGGAGGCATGATTATCTGAAAGCACGCGCAGGCACGAATTAGAGGGAAACTTTTTAGAGATAAACTCTAACGCACGAAATGAGTGTGAAAGAAGTGAAGGAATTCCTAAATGTTGCAGCCTCCTAATTATATATGTGGCGCGCTTCACACCGATAACTAGGACTCTACAAACACTACTTCATAGATTCCCTAGGACTCTTGAACTCTGTGCTCTGATACCAAGTTTGTCACGCCCCGAGCCTACTCCCTGGGCGGGACTGGCACTCGATTGACTTTGTCATAATCTTAGGCATGACTTGGTTGTCCCCTTATTATGTTGTGCTTAATTGTAATACTAAGTATGTAACTCTAGAAATTCTGGAAAGGGAAAAATTAGAGTGGGAAGGGGTGTACAAGCCTAAGCAAGCTAAGATTATATCCTCTATTCGGGATAGTAAATTAGTGGAGCAGGGTTGTTTTGCTTATTTGGCTCATATTAGGGATGTTGAGATTGAGACTCCATCCATTGGGTTTATTCCTGTAGTGTCTGAATTTAGTGAAGTGTTTCCAAATGATTTGCCTGGTATGCCTTGGAATAGGGATATAGATTTTTGCATAGATTTAGAGCCTGGTCTCGAATAGGTGACATTTTTTACCAATTGCGATGGGCAGCGATTTTCTCTAAGATCGATCTAAGATCCGGTTACCATTAATTAAAAATTAGACCGGAAGATGTGCCTAAGACAGCGTTTAAAACTCGATATGGGCACTATGAGTTTTTGGTTATGTCTTTTGGTTTGACCAATGTGCCTGTAACTTTCATGAGTTTGATGAATGGCGTGTTCAAGCCATTTCTTGATTCTTTTGTGATAGTCTTTATTGATGATATTTTGGTTTATTCAAAAAACGAAGAAGAGCATGCCAACCATCTTCGTACTGTTTTGGGTGTTCTTGGGAAGCAAAAGTTATATGATAAATTTTTGAAGTGTGAATTTTGGTTGAAATCGGTTGCATTTTTGGGACATGTAGTTTCAAAAGAAGGGGTAATGATGGATCCTCAAAAGATCGAGATGGTTATGAATTGGGTCCGGCCTAGTTCTGTAACGGAAGTTAGGAGTTTTGCGGGACTCGCTAGCTATTATCATCGATTTGTTAAGAATTTTGATTCAATTGCTACTCACTTGACTAACTTGACCAAAAAGGAGATACCATTTGAATGGACTGAAAAGTGTGAAGAGAGCTTTCAAAAGCTCAAGACTCTCTTGACCACCGAACCCACCCTAGCATTACTGGTTGAAGGAAATGATTTTATTATGTATTGTGATGCTTCACATTCTGGTGTGGGTGTTGTGTTGATGCAGGATAAGAACGTTATAGCTTATGCCTCGCGTTAATTGAAGGTGCATGAGAGGAATTACCCAACACATGAGTTTGAATTGGCAGTGGTAGTGTTTGCTCTTAAGATCTGGCGACATTATCTTTATGGTGTGAAGTGTGAAGTGTTTACTGATCATTGTAGTTTGCAACATATGTTCACTCAAAAGGATCTGAATTTGAGACAGCGAAGATGGATGGAGTTACTCAAGGATTATGATATGACCATTCAATACCATCCGGGTAGCTTTGAGACAGCATGCGTAAGGCTAATGTTGTGGCAGACGCTTTGAGTCGAAAAGCAGTAAGTATGGGTAGCTTAGCTTACTGAGTGTAACCAAGCGACCTTTGGCCAAAGAAATTTAGACCTTAGAGTCTAAATTCATGCAGTTGGGCATCTCTGAAAGAGACGGGGAGTTAGCTAGCATTGAAGTTAAGGCCACGTTCATTGAGGAGATCAAGGCCAAACAATTTGAGGGTGAAAATTTGAACGAACTCAAGGAGAAGATGGCAAATGGTAAGACACAAGAGACCACTCTTGATGCAGATGGTGTACTCAGTGTTAAAGGGAGGATTTGTGTTCCTCGAGTTGATGACTTGATTCAAAAATTGTTGGCAGAATCTTATGGTTCGCGATATTCTATTCATCCGAGTGTGACAAAGATATATAGACATCTGAAATGAATTTATTGGTGGTTGGGCATGAAGAAATACATAGCGGAGTTTGTGGCTAGTGAAGTATGGCATCAAAGGCCTGCAGGTTTACTTCAAAAAATGCCAATTCCGGAATGGAAGTGGGAAAGAATAGCTATGGATTTTGTGGTCGGCTTCCCAAGACTTTGGGGAAATTCGATTCTATTTGGGTAGTGGTGGATAGATTTGTGACATCTCACAACTAGAAAGAACAAGAAGGAAGTTTAAAATCTGGAAATAGTTACTTTTGGAAAGAATGAGGAAATCTTGAAATTTTTAAGTAAAAAAATGATTTTTTGGTCAACTTCAAATGATCAATACTCCTAGATTAGGGTGAGTTAGGTGTAGTTCCTAATATGGTTGGACAGATATTGGAATGATCTTTCCAACACTGCCAAGTTTACGCGATTCTGAGTTTGTATGAGTGAGTTATGCCCTTTGGAAGTTGGGTTGTTGGATTAAGGAAATATCCAATCCGAAATTTTAAGGGGTATTTTAGTATTTTCATTGCCCTATTATTTTAATCCATTTTTAGGATTTTAATATGGGTCAAATTAGATTTTAGTCAGTTTTAGAATTTGGAATTTCACTCTAGGGCTAAGGAGAAAGAACAAGGAGGAAAGGGCAATTCATCAAGATCGATCAAGAAAGTTGGTATTTTCGCCAAGGGTTTACTTCTACCAAGTATGTGAGTCTTTCATAGCATTGGGTTCGTTCACCCACGCGCCAAGCATGTTTAGTTAAAAAAAAATTGTCCTAAAAGAGTTTGAAAGTTGATGTTCTTGACATGTATTCTTGAATCTGAATGTTGTTCTTGAATTGGGATGAATTGAGGTGTTTCTGAGATCTTTGAGTCTAATTATAGAGTTGTTTTGAGTTAGGTTCTTGAGTACATATGCTGGGTATTGGAATCTAAAATGAATTTGAGAAAAATATTCGAGTTTAGGCGAATTGGGGCTGTAAAATAGAGAAGGAAAAAGTCGAGCGTGATCTGGCACGTAAGTCCGCGTCGCGGACTTGATCCCCCAGTGACCAAAAAGTTTCTCCGCGTCGCGGTTAAGACGCGGACTCCTCTGTCTCAAAATTCAATTTCACGAGTAATTATTTAAAACACCTCCGCGTCGCGGACTTGTTTCAAGACGGTGTTTTCAAGACTTTTCTCATGTTTAGCTATTTAAGATCATTCCTAAACATCATGTGATCCTTTCTATCACAAATCTTAATCCTTTAATCCATAATTTAATTCAAGGATCAGTTAAGAGTCAAGTGAAGATCAGTTAATAGTCAAGCTAAGATAAGTTCTTAAAGTTTTCCAAGAGTCTTTCACAAATGTTTTAAATTTGTTTTAAGACTCAAGTTTTGAGTTCAGTAAAGATGTAAAGTTGAAGTTCTTTTCTTCAAAGAAGTATATGGGGACTATGTATTCTCAAAGAGATTTAAAAATGTTTTCACATTTAAATAAAAACGAAAACTAAGATTTCCAAAGAGCTTTTGGGCTAGTTTTCAGAAAAAAGTAGTTGCTTTCTAAATGAAGCAAGAGGGGAAATTTTGATTTCCAAGATAGCCTTTGATAACTTTTTGAGAACTAATCTTAAATCACAGAAGAAGTATGTTTTTAAACATAAGAGCTACTATATTTTGGGAGTAGTATTGAGCACTGAATTGGGGGCGAGCATGAGTTCAGATAACTCACATCTCCATAAAACCATGTAGCCACCATGGGTAGAAAAGGGTCATACTTTTTAGATGAACCCTTTTCACAATAGATTAATAGATCCACTTAGTAGTTCAGGTCTTATACCTCTGATCGGGAATAGGATGTGCTGGCAGCGAGAGGTAGATCACTGTATCATCACAATAACTCTTATATGATGGTTGTCGGTTAGAGAAACTCCCACACAAAAGTTATTGTATTTTTACATACATTTCAGAGTTATGTTGTATCCTTGTATATACACAGAGTTGACATCATGTTTTTAAACAACTTTTCTTTATATTGCACTTGTTTTAAACTGCTTTATATTGAAATGAGTTCAGTTAAGTATTCATGAGTTGAGAAGAGCCAAGGTAAGTGTTTATTTCAGATTCCCTTTAAAGCCTATGTTGTTTTAGCATTCCAACTCTCATACTCGTACTTTCAATGTACTGATGTCAGTCGGCCTACATCATCTTATGATGCAGACACCAGCAACTAGGATCGGCATTCCAGCGCATCGTTGATCCAGTGAGCAGTTCAGAGTCAGTTGGTGAGCCTCTTTGCATTTCAAATGATCTATTTTCATTGCTTTCTAGTTAGTTCATTAGGATGTTGTGGGGTTTGTCCCAACATCCATCTTAGTTGTTTTAGAGACTTCATAGACAGTCAGATGTTGGTCCTTTGAGTCTTTTCATTATCATTTCTTATTGTTAAGACTTGGGTTGCCACTTTTGGCCAAGTTGAATATTTAACCTTTAAGCATTCTCAGATATTTTAGTTTTGTGTTCAGTTAAGTGCTATTGATCTTTATTAATATGCATATTGTCTTCCGCTGAGTTAGGTAAGTCAGGCCAAGGGTTCGCTTGGGGCCAGCAATGGTCTTATATCCAAAATCACCAAATCAGCCCAAGTCTGAAAACCCATAAACAAAACAGGATAAGCACGATAGACATGAGTGACTATGACTGACTCTCCAACAGGGGTAGAAACACGAATGGGGGCATCAAGTACATCACAAATCATATCAAACTCGGAGGCAAATTGCACAGATACATAAGAATAGGTAGAACCCATATCAAATAACACATTAGCCATCCGGTCGTAAACAAGAATAGTACCTGTGATCACTACGTTAGATGCCTCTGCCTCATTCTTGCCAGGAAAAGCATAACATTGAGCTCTATCGTCAAAACGAGCCACTTCTCTGCCTGGTTGGGCGTTACCCCAACCTCCATTACTATTTCCATTTCCTATGCCTTCACGACCTTGCTGATGACCTCCTCACCCACCTTGCGGACGCCCTCTACTATTATTTCCATTCCCCGTGGGTACAACTGCTCTAGAAGGCCACTGCTCTATGACTATCCTGATAATTTTAAGATGGAGTTCCCAAATAGTTACCTGTTGAAGCGGGCATAGCAAACTGAATTGGCTTGACTGCAAGTGTTGGCCTTCCAGACCCTTTAGAGTAAGAGCCTTGAAATCTACTTGAATTCTTTGCCCTTTTTGCCCGAGCCTTAGCTTGACCGTCTCGCCTCACCCCCTCCACTTTCTTAACATAATCTGTCACCTCATTAAAATTCCTCCCTGCAGAAGTCATATGAATAGATAATACTTGCAACTCAGAATTCAAACCTCTAATAAATAACAGGATCCTATCCTCCTCAATAGGAACCAATTGCGTAGCATAGCTGGATAAAGCATGGAACTTGGCCTCATAAGCAGCCTGCTCTAGAGCCATAAACTCATCCTTCTTGCAATCCCTCAAAGTTCTGGGCACATACTTTTCTAGAAACAGAGCATGAAATTAGGTTCAAGTAAGCGGAGGTAAAGTAGAAGATCTGTACTCCATGTAAGCTCTCCACTATTGTTTGGCCTCACTTTGAAGTTGGAATTCACGAACTCAACCCCATGTTGGTAAACAATACCGAATTTATGCAGCCTCTCATAACAGTCTAAGATAAACTCATAAGCATCTTCAGTCTCAGAACTAAGAAATACCAGAGGCTTAAGCTTTAGCAACTTAGTCAACATATCATGCTCGTTCCCAGTCATAAAAGAACCCAACAAAGGATGGAAGAAAGCATCAGTACCTACATTTCCACCCGTCTTAGGCTCAGTGCTAGCAACAGGGGGAATAGTGGGAGCTTGAGTTACTTGAGCATATGGAAGCACTCCAGGACCAGTCAACCCTTTCAAGAACGCCATAATCTGTTGAGCTAACATCGGATCGATGGGAGGAACAACCACAGTCTCCACTGGCACCTCTTCCTCCTGTCTATTTTCCTCAACCTCTTCAACCTCAATATCCTCTTCTATCTCCTCATTATGCACATGAGGGTTCTCATTCACATGAACATTCCCAACAAGTACTTCATTTTCAGCATGCGCTACTCTTCCACGGCCTTTACCTCAAGCTCTTCCTCTACATCTACCTCGACCGCGACCTCTTGTTGCAGATTCCTCAGCTGGAGCATTGACAAGAGCTACGGGCCTAACACAATTATACCTAGTATTAACCATCTGCGGACAGAAGAGTGAAGAAGGTTAGATACAAATTTGAATGAATAGATACCAATTGGAATCAAGTCATAGCACGAAAGGAGACAAGAGAAAAATAGAGATTTCCTAAAGTCCTATAGCCTCTCGAAGAAAAGTAAAGGCGTCCCGTACCATTCCGTGAGACACTGTTAGACTCGTTTCGGTACATCGAGATCAATGAACCTAGGCTGATACCAACTTTTTCACGACCCAGACCGTCGTGATTGGCACCCATACTAACACTCCAGTGGGATAACCACTACTACAACCCAAACCAAGCAACTAATCCAAAAGCTAAGGCATTTAACATAGGAAAACAGAAATAAATGCTAAACGAAAGTTCTCATAACTTCAACAAAAGATCTAATAACTAACAATGCAAAAGATAGACCTAGAACCTGAAAGTCAATGTATCAAAACATCTAACAATGATCCAAGTCTAAACAAGAAGATACTAATGAAATAATCAACTAACTAAAATAATTGTCTAAGTCCAGAAATGATGGACATAGACGAAAGAGAATTTCATGGCAGCCCGGAAGAATTGGCTCACCCTTGAATTCGAAGTGACGATCACTGATCTTCTAAGTGAGGTCTGTCAATTGTCGCGTGAAGATGCCTTGTACTCAACAAAAATTAGAGTAATTGCAGAATCAGTACATAACCACAATGTACTGGTAGGATCACGCAGCTATCCTACTAGTGCAACATAAACAAGTCAAACAACATTATAATCACAAGCATACATATCAACATTTACAACAGTATCAACATGAAGAATCAACAACACATTTCACATATTACATCACTTCATTGGTCCTCTCATGGAACCCAATTCAATGGTCCTCTCACGGAACCCAAACCCAAACAATTAGCTTGTCGAACGTGGCAATCCAATCCCATATTTATGCCGAAACGTGGCAATCGATCCCATAATTATACCAGAACATGGCAATCCGATCTAATAGTTATGCCGGAACGTGACAATCCGATCCAAGTTAATTATGCCGGAACGTGGCAATCGATCCCATTCACACACCACAATCACAATCACAAGTACATAATCAAAATCATACAATTAAGTCAAGATTTCATGGCAATGATAATTAATCTATCTTATTTACAAAAGGCGTGATCAACATTGCAACATTCATACATATACAAGTATCATAATGAAGCAAGAAAAAACATACATCATACAAACATAGAATCATAACCATCACCTACCTTGAAACAAGCTTAAAACCCTAAGAAACTTGATCCTTTCCTTTTCGGATTCGTTCCGCTTGTTTTTGGTCTACAAACAATCACAATAACACGGGAATCAACAAACAATCACTAATTACCTGAAACTTTAACAATTCTATGAATCCTAGATCAAATCCATGATCCCAACTAACCAATTTAGGGTTGTTTTCACTATAGAATATATATCAAAACCCTTCCCCCATCAATATTGACCCATTCTATTATGTTCTACAAATCGAATAATGGATTCGAGAAGTGAAAAGCTTACTTTTAGCCTCAAGAATGGTGAAAAACGAGTAGAAATCGCCTGGGGTCGTTCCTTAGCTCTAAAAGTCGAAAAGTGCAAAATAAGGTCGTTTAGGGGTTTATTAACAAAATTAAGTTGCATCTGGCCTGCCACATCGGCCCTCACCCAGCTGTAGCGGCGGCGCCAGAGCGATCCAAGTGCCCGCTAATGCAGCATTTTTGAACCAGTGACTATTCGTCTTTTACCTACGATTTTAAGTCTCGCCGTACCCGCCACAGCGGCCTATATCCCGATCTAGCGGCCTCGCCAGAGCTGCCACACTCCCGCCAAGGCAGCACAAACTGAACTAGAGAGCTAATTAAAGGAATTCCAGAGCCCCAACTCGCAACACTCCTCTAACCCATGACGATCAGAAAATGTCCTTTACGCTAAGATCGATTCCCGGAGATCTACTTACCCAAATTCAATTCCGTTAAGTCGTACGAAATCCTTAACGAGTTATCTAACTATCCATGCAATCAAAATCATAAATGATCCACCCGATTGCTACCAGATTTCCCTACACCTTGGTGACTCCAATTTCCTCCAGATCTGGACAAGGCTGGAAAAATCCAAATACTACGAAAAGTTTTTTCGGCCCCAATTTTCCCCCGTTGGCATTTCTATAACGACGGGAACATGTTGTTACAGTGGTATGAACAACACTTTCTTTCCTTTTCTTCATCATTCTCATTTATGTTCATAGGTCACCCCATTATTCACTTTCCATGGAATACCGAACACCTCATTTTCTTTGCATTTTCACAAACTTTTTTGTTCTTTTTCAGTCTTATTCTCTTTCATTTTCTCTTCTCTCTCCCTTTTTTTGTATGGAGGGGTTCCATCTTTTTCAAAGCCATGGGAAAGGGGGACTTCTTTTCACTTCTTAATTTACCTTCTTTTTGCCCACAGCCCCAACTTAGGCTTTTGGCCTAAGTGGGCTATTCACACAAACCACATCTTATGAGGATTAAGGGTGAAGGGATAAAAAAATGTCACAATTTCATCAAGTTTCTTCCAAGGAAATGCTAAGGCTCAAAAGGTTTTCAAGCAAGGATCACCCACTCACAAGGTAGGCCACAAAAGAGGTATAATGTAAAATTATTTCACACTTTTCAAAGTTGCCTTAGATTATGTCAAAGAGGTTGCCTCACTCAGTCAACCGGACCAACGGCGCAAATTATAGGTGTCATCACACACAAGGCATTGACACCAATGTCAAACAAGACTCCACACTTTCGCTAGAGTGCAATGTTCATCACAGGAGACTCAATTTGATAATTGGCTAGTTACAACAACATACAAAAATTTCACATATTGCGTATGCAACTTCATTTGGCCTCATCGTAGCCACACATTCATTTTTGTTCGATTATGAGCACTATTTAAGTCATCGGTATTGATCAAGACCAATACTCAAATTTGCAAGAGAACAGCCACATTTTTTGAAAGGGTCCGAAAATCATTTACAATTAACACAAGGAGCCACAAGCTCAATCATCCACAAAAACAGTGCTAAAACACAATAATAGCTCATAAACCCAAATTATAACCAAAACAATAATCACAAAAGGTGGGCCTCACCCCACCACAAATAAAAGCTATTTGTCCTCAAATGCAAGCAAAATAATATCAAAGAGTGAATAAAAATAAGACAGAGAGGGAGGTAAAAAGGGATCCTGTCTACTCAGTCGGTCCATCTATCCGGGCCTCAGTATCCGGAGTCACCTCAGACATAGTGGGTCCACTAGGAGCTGCGATGGATGTCTCTATTGATATGCTTAAACTATACCTCTCTAAAGAAGCATAAACGATCGTTGTCAAGTAAAGAATCCAACTTGTAAGTTTGGGTCGATCCCACGAGGAAAATGATTTAGACTTAACTTTAACCAACAATTATACTCGTTTAGTCAAATTACTTCTAGAAACAAGTAATTAAAGTGGGGAGGGGGGATTTGTGAAACAAATTGTAAGAATTCAGTAAGTAATCAGTAAACAAAAGTCAATTTTGGTTGTTATTAAGATGAGAGAATCAACTAGGGTATACGTATTCCCCACAAGCTCATAACGCATTAATCCTAGTAATAGCAATCATTTCCTAGTATACTACATGCAAAGTGATAAGCTAGGTATCTCTAAATCCTTGGTCCGACATCTAGAGAATTTCACCCCGCACCTTGGTCCGGCTACGTGTGTATAATTTACTAACCCTTACCTTTACCTCATATTAGACATCACATCAATGTTTGGCTTAGTTATTACTTCGCACCAATCAACACTAGACTATTATATAGTATCACACTAAATCTATATTGATAATTCTTTTCTTGTTGATTACCTCCTTGGTCCGGCAAGTAGCAACAAGGTGAGTTCTAACATTGCACACCGTTATCAATGCATGCAAAACACTATTCAAGAATTGTTTGTTTACTATTCATACTTTGTTAATTGCTCATGGTTCCCACAACCCTAGTTGTGGAGTTTAGTTACCCATAATCATATGAGCACAATTCATTATTTTAGATGAAAGAAATATGAACTTACGTAATTGAGAATATCAAACACGAAATTTCAACTTGAATTTCAAAACCAAAACCTTCAAAACCAACTTAGGAAATCAAGAATTGCTAGGTTTTCAAAAATAAAAATTCAAAGTCACAAAGTAGAACTAAAGTAAAAAAGTCTAACCCCCAAAAATGAGGTTTACATGCCCTATATATAGAAAAATAAGTCCTAACTAAAAAGGAAACAAAATAAGGAAATTATGTTTGGGTACGCGTCTTCATTCCACGAGACTGACTCACGGTCCGTCAATGGATCTACGGTCCGTGAGTCCCTTCCGTCACCCAGGACTTAGGCAATATTTTCAGCTTCCAAAACTCAACTTCTCTGAAGAAAACAACAAACCACCAGTACGTACCGTAGATCGATCTACGGTCCGTCAATCCCTCTTCGTAGCTCCACATTTAGAATCTTTAATAATCAGGTACTAGAACTCTCGCAGTATCATTCTACGGATCAGCAGTACGATCCGTAGATCAATCTACGAACCGTCAATGGTCACCGTGGTTCCACACTTGGTCAAATTTCCCTAATTTGCCTTCCATTCCTTGCCTGCTAATCTACGATCACCATCTACGGAACGTGAATAGATCTACGGTCCCTAGATCACCACCATAGATGCCCTTTTCTGCACATCTTTCAGTTGTCTCTTTATTTTTGCGTCCAAACATATTTCCTACAAAAACACAATAAAAACACATAAAAACTAATACAAAAAGGCCCTAGACACACATAACTCTTAAGTGAAATGTATTAAAAATATCGTAAACTCACAATATATCAACACCCTCAACTTAAATTCATTGTTTGTCCTCAAGCGACGCATTAAGACTCTAAACGACACTTGTATAGAAGCAAGCAATTTAAGCACAAGCAATCACATGGCTCTCTATCCCAACTCTCTTCTCGGGTACAAAATCTATTCTCTTAGATTCGACAAGCTAATTCATGAGGATCAAAATATGACAAAGATCGACCAACCAACACACAACATACACTGTTTCACTATCACCAAGGTACCAACTTTCCGACATCTTTATCCCATGTGAGTTGGTTGTCAGCTTTTGTAGGCGACACCCTATTACGCACCAACAACCAGAAAAACTTGGCCACAAAATTTAATGTGGCCTTCGGATACCCAACCATGGTGCGGTGACCCACTCCGCATGCTCGCCATCTACATGAATGTATTTAGCCAACCATAGTGTAACAGTCTCCCTCTGCTCGGGATTTCTCTGGAAAGCACCGCCCTGCACGATGTCCCATCGGTAATCAAACTCTGCTGTGTTTAGTGACCAAGAGTGACCGGTGATAGGGCCATAGAAAAATCAGCTAATAGTAACCCGTGAAATGTCTACTGGACACCCTCGGACCATGGTGGAAGTGAGAGGATCCTGTTATATGGGTTTGGTCCGCTTAGAAATCGACCCTCGGAGAGTGGCAGCATAGGAAGCATAAAACTCCCGCATAATATCATCGATGTATGTCCCAGGTGCTTGGGCCATCCAGTCACACTTGTATAGTTTGAACAGCCAATGTATCTTTGGTATGGTATGCAAGTTCCCAGTGAGGACTCTACGCTCATCACTGATCAATCGGGCCATCTTCTCCTTTTCGTTGAGCATCTTAGCGTCACGATAGATCTGCCACTGCCCCTTAACAAACCATCTATTTGTCTTGCCGGCCACTGAAATAGGGTCAATATTCCGTGGTGCTGGTACTGACTCCAAGCTAGTGGCATCATCAGACGAGGATGTTTGTTCATAGTCGCCAGACCCTATGGCTGATTTAGAAATAGACCCTGAAGCATGGGCAGACTCGGAGCCAGACGTAGACCTATTATCTGAACTGGAAGTAGCTCCAGTTGGTGACCCGATTAGTGTGTGCTCCTCATCAGACTGGGAGACAGTGACTACGTTGGGAATCACCTTCCGGGGGTGCCTCTGCTGACTCGGGGTGCAGTGGGAGAGGTCCTTGTGTTGGGAGGAACATATGCCGGATCCGTCTCCACATCGTTATCTTCATCGATTAACCTGAAGCTAGGGGCAACAGATTTAGACTTGCCTTTTTTGTATAGGTGACTAGCTTCTTGGGTGCCATAGTACCTGGGATCTACGGACACCATTCACGGTCCGTGGATGGATTGGCGGACCGTCGATGGGGTCCGTAGACCTCTGCACCAGACTATTTTCTGCAGATTTTTCATAGCGCGCCTGCACATGTAGCAACCATTAGGCTATTCTTTTTACATTTTCTGGATAGTTTTTAGACACGGACCCTATGTTTATTCTAGCCAACACTAGTAAAACTAAAACACCTATCTAAATTAATACAGAGAATAAACTAAACAAAGAAAACTACTAAATGGAAACAAAAACCTATCATTGGCTAGATTGTACATCTTGGGTTGCCTCCCAAGCAGCGCTTGATTTAACGTCGTGGCACGACACAAGCCTCTTGATTACTCAGACTTCATCAAGATGATAGGCCTCAACAACTTCTTGCACACTTTCTGCGTTTCCCAGATAGATCTTGATCCTTTGCCCATTAATTATGAACCTTGTTCCTTCACTGTTCTCAAGCTCAACCGCTCCATGGGGGAGCACTTTTGTGAGCAAAAATGGCCCGGTCTATTTGGATTTGAGTTTGCCCAGAAACAAGCGCAACCTAGAGTTGAATAGAAGCACAAGATCACCCACAACAAATTCTCGCTTTTCAATTCTGTGATCATGATACCTCTTCATCTTCTCTTTGTACAAGGCTAAACTTTCATAAGCTTTTAGGTGAAACTCATCAAGCATATTCAAATCATTCATTCTTTGATTCAATGCGGCGCCCCAATCCAAATTTAACTTCTTCATTGCCCACATCGCCTTATGCTCTAGCTCTACCGGCAAATGGCAAGATTTCCCATGTACAAGTTGGTAAGGAGACATACCTATGGGAGTCTTATATGCAATGCGATAGGCCCATATAGCATCATCAAGCTTCCTTGACCAATCTGTTCTATTAGCATTCACAGTCTTCGCCAAAATCTGTTTGATCTCTTTGTTGGACATTTCAACTTGCTACTAGTCTACGGATGGTAAGGAGTGGCTACATTGTGGCGGACATCATATTTCTCAAGTAGCGCCTTGAACAACTTATTACAAAAGTGGAAACCTCCATCACTGATAATCGCCCTCGGTGTACCAAATCTAGAGAAGATATTCTTTTTCAAAATTGCAGTGACACTTTTACCTTCATTGTTGGGGAGCGCAACTGTTTCCACCCACTTCGATACATAAGCAACAGCAACAAGAATATACTTCATTCCATGTGAACTCACAAATGGACCTATAAAATCAATGCCCCATGCATCAAACAACTCTATCACTAATATAGGATTCATAGGAAGCTCTTGCCTCTTTGAAATCCCTCTTTCTCTTTAGCAACGATCACAAGACTTGGTGAAATCATGAGCATCTTGGTGGATGGTAGGGCAGTAGTACCCACACTGCAAAATCTTATGCACAGTCCGAATACCACTATGATGCCCACCAACAAGCGATGAATGACATGCTTCAAGTACACTGAACATCTCAACCTCGGGCACACAACGACGAATAATCCCGTTAACACAACTACGATACAAGTAAGGCTCATTCCAAAAGAATTTCTTCACATTATGCATAACTTTTTCCTTTGGTGAAAAGACAAATCCAGGGGCACCAAATCGCTTGCCAAATAATTAGCAAAGTTTGCAAACCAAGGTATCAGATCATGAGAAGCAGCCAATACCTGTTCATCTGGAAAAGCATCATTAATTTCAGCCCTATCACCAAGCTTTAGCATAGCCACTTCCTCTAATCTGGACAAGTGATCGGCAACTTGATTTTCGGTCCCCTTTCTATCTTTTACCACAAAATCAAACTCTTGCAGCAACAATACCCATTTAATCAACCTTAGTTTTGCATTCTTTTTCGCCATAAAATACCTCAATGCAGAATGGTCAGTATGCACTATGACCTTAGTACAAAGTAAGTAGGATCGAAATTTCTCGAATGTGAAAACCACCGCAAGAAGTTCTTGTTCAGTCACAGTATAATTCTTTTGGGCCACATTTAGAGCTTTGCTATCATAGTAAATAGGGCGAAGAATTTTCTCTCTCCTCTATCCTAATACTACACCAAGCGCCACTTCACTCGCATCACACATTACCTCAAACGGTTGTGTTCAATCCGGTGAAATAATGATAGGTGTAGTAACCAACTTCTCCTTCAACTCTCCAAATGCTCTCAGACAAGAATCATCAAAATCAAACTTATACTCCTTTTCGAGCAGTTTGCACAATGGATGTGCAATTTTAGAAAAGTCCTTGATGAACCTCTTATAGAAACCTACATTCCCAAGAAAACTTCTAACACCTTTTATAGAGATAGGTGGTGGAAGCTTTTCTATTACCTCTACTTTTGCTCTATCAACCTCAATGCCCTTCTCAGAAATCCGATGACCCAGAACTATCCCTCTTTTTACCATAAAGTGGCACTTCTCCCAATTTAGCACAAGATTGCAGTCTTCACACCTTTTAAGCACCTCAGCCAGATAATCCAGACATCGATTAAAAGAGTCACCTACCATAGAGAAATCATCCATGAACACTTCAATAGTGTCCTCCACCATATCAAAAAATATCGACATCATACAGCGCCGGAAGGTCGCTGGAGCATTGCACAACCCAAATGGCATCCGTTTGAAAGCAAAAGTCCCATAAGGGCAAGTGAAGGTGGTCTTCTCTTGGTCTTCCAGAGCTATAGAAATTTGATTGTAGCCCGAATACCCATCAAGAAAACAATACCAACCCTTACGCAATAGTCCTTTAAAGTATTTCTGGGAACAAAATATTAACTATTCAAACACATTTTATTTTAATTAGTTCAAAATTTTCTTTCAAAAATATGTCAAAACAAGCTTAGCATTTATTATTGTTAGTAAGAAGTTAACTAGTAGAAACTCTTCATTTTAACAAAATTACAATAATATCCTTATGGGCCCATAACAAAAGTTAAGACATGTATGGATTCTTCTAGATTTTCATTTTGAACATTAATTATACAATTATTATTTTGCCGTGAAATGATGTTAAAATTACTAAAATGTCATTGGTCGTCCTTCTCATGGCTCTTCTATATATATATATATATATATATATATAATTTTCTAGCTCAATTATTTTATGTTCGTTTTACAAGAGATCTTCATTTGTGAAAAATTGAAGATCTCTTATTGAACAATGATAATTTACTACTCTATATAATTTAATTTAAAATTAACTCAAATGGGGTTTCTTAAAGAGAGAACTATTTGAGAAAACGGAATAACAACTTACTGCAAGGACTAGATTCCTGAATTGAAGAACAATAGAAAATAATTATACTAAAAAAAAATCCATTTTTCTATGATGTAAATGGTTAATCATAGAAAACTATAAAACTATAATTCTTGACTTCCCACACTAAAAACCTAAAATAGAAACATGACTAGAAGACCACATATGTCGACATATAGATTTGATGGAGAGAGGAGACAACTCAATTTCTCTAGTCATTTTCCTCCTATATTAGGTGGAAGTAGTAACTCCTTGGAGTTGGTCAAAACCCACGAAAATATCTTCATTCATGTCCACCTTTTCTTTACCATCACCTTTGTTCTGCACGACCGCAACAACCATTTTGTTTTTGCTCCCGATTTCAAGTGGAGGCTTAGTTGCGATAATTGGAGAAGCAACAACACTTGAATGCTTAACACGCTTGGACGAGGATGTTGATGCATTCAAGATTGATGCTTTGGGCAAAATATTTATGCCTTTTGGAAGCTTAAATTTGGAATTACTGTTGCAACTAGCAAGATATCTATGGTTCATGGGGGGATCATGATTGTGTTCACCCGAACAGGATACCAAGAAAATGTTCTCATCCTTTGGGCTTTTCTCAATTTGTTTCTTTGCTTCGCAGTGTTTTGATGTACTACACTTATAGTAATTCCTGTTATGGAATATACACAAAATAATAATCAGGTTTAGTGAAATATTATGTGTATACACCATTAATATTTTTTACTACTTTTTGTTATGAAAATTGAGAACGGAAGGGAACATAACTTTTTATGACATGAAAAAAATGGTGAAGAGAGCAAACCTCGGAAATGGGGAACCTTTGATATGCTTCTGACCATACTTGCGCCATGTCCATATGTCATTTTTGAGTTCCTCTTGCAACAATTCATAGGTAAGCCTTATCGACTGATTGTTCCTGATTTCAAATCAGAAGTACTAAAGTCAAAATTTAGAACATACACACATAAAATGTAATGAAATGAGTGGTTACCTTATTCTAGTTTGGGTCAAAGGAGTCTTCATGGAAAAATTGAAATTAGGATAAATGTTAGACCCTATATCGAGTTGTTGTAGATTAATCCATTCTTGTGGTGTTGTAGTTGTTGGTGCCACATACACTACCGCTGTTCGTGATTAAGGAACAATGATTTGTTGGATAAATTGAACTGGTTGAATTGAATGCAAGTACAATTGCTGGTTAATATTTTGGTTCATGATAATAACCTGATCATATGAATTTTCCCGACGAGCGATTGGAAAATCTAAAGAAAAAATTTCAGATAAACCATTAAAACTAGTTATGTCAGGAGCTAAATATTTGTCAGAAGAATTCCAAACATCATTTGGAGATACCTTCAAACCTAAATTAGGAGTTACAACATTGTTAGGTCTACTAATATTACAACTTCTTACTATACCACCTATATCCCGATCATCATCCCCCATTTTAGATATATATATAATGATATCTAGTTAAATGAAAAAAAATAAAAATGAGCTTATAAGAGAAACTAATGATGTTTTCTTCAAAAGCAGAGATGGAAAAAAGGATCCAAAGAGGGGGATGACTTATGGAGGAAGTCGATTAGCAAAAAGAACGTTTTAGTGCGTAAGAAATTATAAATCAAAGGCTGGGATGAAGAAAAGTGAACCAATTTCGCAAATTATATAGAGAAACTTAAAAGGGTCTCTACCTACCAGGCATGTCCACATTTACTTTGCAGTTAATGCACAATAAATATTTTTTTCTATTTTAGAGTGAATGAGATTAGCGACAAAGGAGAAGTCAAAGATAATTTTATGTACCCTTTTGTTTGAGATCATACATATCATATCATACACACGAAACTAAGCAAAGTCTATGTCATGACCCAAAATTGGACAGTGATGACGCTTACCATAACCCCTCAGTAGGCAAACCAAAAAACCAAATTTTACGAAAGATAAGAATATAACGATAAATAACAAGCGGAAACAAGAATAAAGATACAAAATAGGGCCATAGAATAGAAAAATAAATATGATACACAATATACAAAAAAATGCCTTAAAACGACCAAGAACGACAAAGTAACATACGAATCAAATCTCCGGACCTGGTGTTACCGGTACAAGAAGAACTAAGTATAGAAACGCTATATGTAAAAGAGAACTAACTAATCAAAATGTAAAATACAAGCCAATAAAAAATGGAGAAAGCAACAAGTTTCTAGATGCTAGGAGCTCACCATGATCCGAGTCTGTGACAATCACGAGAGATTCAATGCTAAGTGAGAGTGGCACGAACCGGGAGTTCCACCAGAAAAAAGATGCAAAAATGTAGTATGAGTACTAAATTACGGGGTACTTGATTAGTCCACGATTTGAACTCATTTGGGGCTTTATTTTAATAGATTTAGTGTCCTCAAATGCGTATTTTGTACCAATAACTGATGTAAATCCTTGATTTTCAGGTATTTGGATTGAGGAACAAAGCATGGACACTAATTAGCAAAAAGGAACAAGGCAGCTAAAAGAACGAAGAAAAGAAGGCCTGATGATCGCCTAACCCATTGGACAAGTCACCGACTGGCCATGATCTCGCCAAAAGTTCCAGTGCGACAAGCCCTGAAGGTGAAAATCAAGTCGGCGATAGAAAGGAGCAGTCGGCATGTCGCTGAACGGTTCCACGATGCAGTGTTAGATCGCCCAAAGTTACAGAACTCAAGGATGCTGAAGGTCAAAGCAAAAAGGCGATGGAATTGACCAATGGGCGGAACACCGAGTGGATTGGCGATCCAAACTTACTGCACCGAATGGTCCTTCGCAGCATATTTTTGGCGACTATAAATACATTTTTGAATGTTTAGTTTAGTATCGATGTTTGAAGAAGTTTTCATTATTGAATCAATTTTTCATATTTTTTTAGAGTTTTGAACTAAGAGTATTGAGACAATATTTTCCTTGCTTTGAAGATTTCTATTTTTGAGAAATTGGAAGTGAGTCTTGAAGATTTTTCAACTTAGACCTCTGTAAAGACAATATTAATCTTACCCAGTTGATGGAAACACAATTTGGTAACGATTTCTACCTTTTTATGATGTTTAGCTAAAACCCAAATTCTTAGGGTGTGATTATGGGTTAATTTAACTGCTAGGTATTGTTAATTGTTAGTGTAAATGATGTTTAGAAGTGATTTCATTCAGTAATTGTGGTTGAAATTAATGGGTTGTAGTTGCAAATGCAATCCTAACTATGTGTTTTTGGCTTGCTCGAGAGAGATGTTTTAAAACCAAGGTTATTGAAATAATGGTATGTGTGTATTGGGTTGTTATGGGTTCAGCTCGAGAGAGTGAATCATAAACCCTCTTCCACACATTCAGCTCAAGAGAGTGAATGGACTAAAGCGTAGGTTGTTCTTAATTGATTGCTTGTTGGTGTTAAAGAAACCAACTTGATTCGGGATAGATTGTTCGAGATAAAGTTTATCCCCATTAAAGCCTAGCTTATTCACTGATTTACAGCTATTTACTAACAATTGCAATTACCCAGTTGTCTAAACTAGTCCATAATCGAATCACATCCAAGAACCCGTCTCGATATTGTTATTTTCATGCTATTTGTTGTTGTAGTTGATAATTACAATCAAACCCCCTAATATTTGACACTTGTGTCACCCTTAATTTGAGATATGTTTTATTCGTAAATTTCTATTCTTATAGTTGACTTGAGCATATTCGCACTTGTCTATTGATTCTCAAACACAAACCACTCCCTGTGGGATTCGACCCAACTCACTTAGTTGGGTTATACTACTGACTAATGATCGTTGGCACTTAGTATTGGATGAAGTGTCATGATACGTGAAATCAGTACTCAATAGACATCATGAGTCGACGGAGCTCAGAAAGATCAAATATACAAAGAAAAACACGATATTTCTAAAATTACAATGGATACATTTTAAGAAATGAAAGCCAATAATCGAGGGAATAGGAAATAACAACACAAGAAAGTGAATAGGGAAACACTCAAGTATAAAATAGTCACAACAGACACAACATGTCATCCCCTGAGCCTACACCCTAGACGTGGCCAACACTCGAGAACTATTGCTGGCCCCAAGCGAACCCTTGGCCTGACTCAACTCTCAGCGGAAGACTTACTCAATAATAAAAGAACTTTAAAAGTAAATTTTACTCAACTGTCTCAAAAGATAAACTCATAATATTTTAGAAATAAAGCATTCACTAGCCAAAGCGGCAACTCAAGTCTCAAACATCAATAACTTAGATAAAAAAGAATCATGAGCTGCCATTACCTTGCCTATTCTTAGGGCACTCACTCATGAAGTGACCATTCTGACCATACTTGAAACAACCTGTGGAGCCATCCCGACACGTTCCTATGTAGTTCATACCATACTTGCACTTGCAGGAGTCCCATTACCTCCTTGTGTCACACTACCTTGAGACTGAGCAGGTGTCTAGCTCTGAAGTTCTGTGAATTCTGATTCTTGAACTCACATATGTTCCTTGGTGCTGGTGCACTAGCAGATGATGGAGTATGTTCATTTGGCTTATGTTGAAAAGAAGACCGGTTTGCATTACTCTTCTGCTGCCCGGACTCATTTCTTGTTGTCTTAGCCTTCTTGTTTCAGAACTCTTCTATATCCCTCACCTTATCTTCCTCAACCTGTTACACATGGATCATCAACCTTGCTATGTCTATGTCCCCTATCAACATAATTGTCTTGCCTTCCTTGCTTGACAGACGAGACAACCCAAATACAAATAAGCTCATCCTACTCCTCATATCAGCAACCATATTCGGATCATAATGGGGCAGTTTGGTGCACTTGAGGCTGTACCCATGCACACTCATAGATTCCTACTTAAGAGTGAGGAATTCCTTTGCCTTGCCTCTCTCAGTTTTAGGGGAAAGAAACGCCCCAAGAAGTCTTCCTCGAACAAAGCCCAGCTTACAATTGGTGCATTCTCAGCTATACTCTTCTTCCATTGGTCGTACCATACTTTAGCAACACCCTTCAGCTGGTATGCAGCTAGTTCCACTCGCTCAGCATCAGCAACATAACCACAAAAACTTTCTGCAACTCTTCCACAAAGTTTTTCGGATCCTCAGTGACACTTGAACTACTGAAGTCTGGAGGATTCATCCTTAAGAGCTCACAGATCCTGGATGTATCAACCACATTCTGTCGATCCCCTCTCTGCTGACCAGCTTGGTTGGCCACCACTTGACATAACATTTGGATAGCATCTCGGAACTCAGCATTAGTGACCTCTCATTGGGGTTACACTTCTAGTGTATTGGGTACCCCTTGATCATGAGGATCAACATTCCTCTTAGCAGGATGACCTCGGACAACTCTTCGTGGAGGCATAATCTGAAAGATACGCGCAAGCAAGAATTAGAAAGAAACTTTATAGAGTTGAACTCCATTGCACGAAAATGTATGAAAGATGTGAGATAGTTCCTAAATGTTGCAGTCTCCTAATTATAGATGTGGCACACTTCACACTGATAACTAGGACTCTACAGACACGACTTCATAGACACATTAGGACTCTTGAACTCTATGCTCTGAAACCAAGTTTGTCACACCCCGAGCCTACACCCTTGACATTTTCAACATTCGAGAACCATTGCTGGCCCCAAGTGAACCCTTGGCCTAGCTTAACTCTCAACGGAAGACTTACTCAACAATAAAAGAACTTTAAAAGTAAACTTTGCTCAACTGTCTCAAAAGATAAACTCAGAATATTTTAGAAATAAAAAATTCACTAGCCAAAGCGGCAACTCAAGTCTCAAACATCAATAACTGAATTAAAAAAAAAACCCATGAGCTAGTACTGACTATCTATCTATGAAGCCTCTAGTACTATGAGGGATGTTGGGACAAGACCCCCGATCATCCTAACAAACTAAAATACTGGAAAATAAAGAAGGGATCCTCCGAAAATAAAGAGGCTCACCAAACAAATCTGGAAATTGACTGGATCAACGAAGCGCTGGTTGATGATCCTGGTTACATGTATCTGCATCATGAAAGATGCATGCCAAATGGCGTCAGTGCATGGAATGTATGAGCATGCAAGGGGCAATCTAAAACACGACATAAGCTTGAACATGAACTGAAAAAAAAAAAAACTTACCTCGTTTCCACTCAACTCAATCTCATCTCATTTTAATATAAAAGTAATATCAATAATGCAATATAAAGAAAAGCTTTTAAAACAGTAGATAGCAACTCAATGTATTGGAAAATACAATATAACTCAGTTTGTATGTACAAATACAAAATAAACTCTGTTTGGGAGATTCTCTAATCGACAACCATCACTATGAGGTATGTGATGATACTGCTGCCAGAATTGTCCTATACGTTGCCGGGGTATAGGACTGCTCACTAAGTGGATCCACTAAGCTATGCTTAAAAATCAATAAGGAATCATCTAAAATGTATGACCCTTTCTACCCACGTTGGCTACATAATTTATGGGGGTTGTGAGTTGTTTGAACTCTCCCCCATATCGGTGCTCAATACTACTCCCAAAATATAAGTTAGCTCATATGTTTTTAAAAAAAACATTTCCTCATCCTCAAGTTTGAGAATATTACTCAAAAGATTTCTCTTAAAAGAGATAGTACTCAAAATTGCTCATAACTCTTTTGGAAATCAGTGTTTCCTCTCATATTAAATGTAAAAATATTTACTCTTGGGAATACTTGGTTCCCATATATTCATTTTGAAAAATGAACTCAACTTTACTCATCCTCAAACTCAAGTACTCACGTCTTAAAACAAGTTTTAAAAGTTTGTAAAAGGACTTCTCAAAATAACTCAAAAGACTCTCTCAAACTTGACTCTTAACTCTATCTTGAATTTGAACTATGAATTGAATTATTATGATTTATTTTATGAAGGAGCTCATAATGATTAAGTGGGGTCTAGATAGTTGATAAATAATAAACAAGCGAAAATGCTATCTGGGGAGCAAAGGTGCAACGCAGAGATGGATTAAACTATTTTGTGGCGAAATAATTTTTGAGACAGTGGAGTCCGCGCACTCTCCGCGACACGAAGAGAGAGGTAATTCTTTAGGGGAGCAAGTCTGCCACGCGGACCTGGGCTACTATTTCTGGCTGATCTTTTCTTCCTCTCTCAAACTCGATTCAACTCATACCTACTGAAATTCTAAGGTAAAAACTCTCAAATTCTTATAACCCAGAACAATCTCAGCGAAACCCACACAAGAAACTATCAATTTACTCACCTCAATTGCAACTCTCACCCCAAGAACTCAACAAGAACTTCATTATCAAAGAATGAAACTCAAACTTCAAGATACTCATCAAGAATTCATCAAGAACTCAAATAAACTCAATCTTAGGGATGAAATTCGAATATGTAAATCATGATTGGCGTGTGGGTGAACGAACCCAACACTATAAAAACTTACATACCTCGATTCGCAAGCAATCTTGATTGTTCTTCCTTTTCTCCTCTTTTCTCTTTTTGAACTCTCTTGTACAACCCTAAGCGTAATTTAGGATTTGTTAAACTGAACCAAATAAGATTTGACCCAAAATATTTATTAAAAATGTTTTAAGCGATGGGATAAGGAAAAGACCAAAATACCCCTCATAATTTCGGGTAGCTTTCCTTAACTGGATAGACAGACTTCAAACGGGCATATCTCTCTCATCCGCACTTGAAACTTAGCAAACTTAGTGGCGTCGGAAAGATGATTCTAAGACCTTTCATTTGAACTCGTGTGGGCCACCTAACTCATCTTGTACTTAAAGTGATGGCCATTTGAAGTTGACCCAAAACTTACAACTTAAGCATAACTTACCAAATTTCTCAAATTGGTTCTTGCTAAAATTAGTTCTTTTTAAGACGGGATGTTACACAACAAACCAAACACCGGGATGATTCAATGAAAGAGATGAATGTAGGGAAGTAGAAGCTCGGAAGATACCTCGAGTTGCCCAGAGTGATACCTCAGACTCATCAACAAGTGTGATGCAGTGAAATATAACCATGTCAAAGTTAAGGGCCCTCAGAATAACATATCAGACTTATCAACAACATACCATGTAGAAGAATGTAGCCTGGATTCGAGTCAATGGACTTCCCAAAATGATACCTCAGAGTTATTAGCGTAGAAATAACCCAAAATGCATACAAACTCATAAACCAAGTATTTTACAATTTCAAGACATAAAAACCCTGAAAACATTGTATTTTTCATATAAACCCATTTTACTTATTTTAAACTAGGATCCACACATTTAGGCTTAACAAGCGGGAAATATTTAATGAAAAACCCTTTCCCAATCTTCGATATAAACTTACCAAGGTTTGTTTCAGGAATAGCAAGTCAAATGCTAGAACCAAAAGTATGAAATCATGCCAAAACATACACAACCCAAACAACATCAACTCATCAATCAAACATTCAGGTAACACCCAGCATAGCATAAACATACTAACCTGGAAATGCAGTCAGTCCAAGATCATGGCCTCAGGCCCAACAATCAATAACTTTAAAGAATTTAAAGGCTCAAAACATAACATAAGCACACAATCATTCCAATGCAGAGCACCATGCGACAACCTAAGTTTCATGTGATATAAAAGTCATTTCTAAAATACTAAATGACACCAAGATCAAGGATAAACCTAGACTAAGGTTTTCCAGCTAAAATCTAAGATAATCAATCCAAAATAACCATATATAGCTTAAGGAAATCATGCAATCCTACAACTTGTCCTAAAATTCTACCTAACAATTAAAAGTACACAACACATAAATATACTAACCAAGCCAAGTACAAAAGAAGTGAAATTGTAACCTACCTTGACGTTGAGGCACCTGAACATTTACTCCGGAGATTTTCCCTTTTGAAGGGTCTTTGAAAGATACCACGCTATCAAAAACATATTGGAAATGCTAATGAGTGGTAGATTTACACTCATTTGTGGCTTAGTTAGCTCAATAATTTGTGTACTTAATGCCTAATTTTATCCTATTCTAATGATATTTTGATGATTTGCACCTATGAAGGGTAAGGAAAAAGGCAAGGATAAATGTGCAAAAGAAAGGTCAAAACATGAAAGAAGTGTAAACTCCATATTAGTGATCGCCTAACATGAAGGGTGAATCCCCCAGTGGTTATAAACTCGCCTAAAAGAGGAACTAATTGAGGCAGGTCGGTGAGCTAAAAGATGAACGATGACTCACCGAGTGCAAAAGGCGAACAAGGTGACCATCGCCGAAGGTGACAGTACTTGGAGAAGAATTGAAAGCCTGAAAGGCGAACAAAATGTGGTACTCGATGATGCGCCGAATGTGAAAGGAAGACTCAAATGAGCTCACCGAATGAGGTTCAAATACTTGAAGCCTAAATCAAGAGAAAGGTGAGTTGAAGAGTAGTTGACAATTTGTCTAATGTGATCGGTGTGCCCGACTAACGTCGCCCAATGGGTCACACATTGAGTTTTGGGCCAAATTTTGGAAAACAATAAATAACCCAAAGGAGAGAGAAATAAGGGAGCTAAAAAAATAGTGAGAGAGTTTTGAATCTTTTAGAGAGAGAAACACTTTTACTTTGTGACGAACACTTTTAGTTTTTGGGGTTTTCAACTTTTACTTTTGAAATTGACAATTTGAAGTTGAAATTCAAAGTGGGTATTGCTTGTAATTGCTAATTTCATACCCATGGTTGCTTTCAAGCAAGGTATAATTTCTTTACACTTTGTGATGGGTGGTTAAAACCCCAAGATCTAGGGGTGCAATTATGGGGTTGGATGTTGATTTAATGTAGTGAGTATTCTGTTATCACTACTAAAAAATTGCTAAAAAACGACGGACACAAAAGTGACGGACGGTGTCGCTCCAAAAGGCGACGCTATTTGCCACACTGTCCGTCACTTTTTAATAAAAATAATTATTTTTAAAATTATTTTACAAAAAGCGACGGACGACATCTCTTAGTCCGTCGCTTTTTTTGCGAATTTTTGCGCCAAGTATATATAAAATTAATAATTATTTATTTAATATAAATATAGACATTGTCCGTCGCTTTTAATTAAAAATAATTATATATAAATTTAACAATAGCCACTCCGTCCATCGCATATGAATTATTTTATTTTACTAATTATTTTTTTATGAAAGCGACGGAAAACATCTTTATGTCCATCGCTTCTTGGTAAAATATTTTAAATAAGCGACGGACAACGTCTCTATGTCCGTCGCTTTTTGGTCAAATTGTTTGGTCAACTATTTAATGAAAAGCGACTGACTTAGAGACGTTGTCCGTCGCTTTTCAATAAATATCTGATACTTACAGACGCGATTTCCCCTATTTCTCATTCTCTCCTCTCCTTCTCTCCACTCCGCCGCCGCCGTCCCTCTGTCTGTTGCTGCCGCCGATTGGAGTCGTGAGAAGCTGCCGGTGTGAGCCTCACCTACCGGAGCAGCCGCCTCCTTCCCCTCTCTCCTCATTCTCTCCTTTTCCTTTAAGGCTAGGGTTTTATTTATATAAAAAAAAAAAAATCAATTTGAGCTCTATTTGATTTTGTGTTTATTGATTGTTACTTTGAATTAGGGATTATTAGTTAGTGAGTAAATTGAAAATTTTAATGTTAGGGTTAGTTTGAATTAGGGTATCTTAGGATTTATTTGAATTTGGGTATTTCTTGAGTTAATTAGTTTGATTTTGGGATTGTAAGATTAGTTTGAATTAGGGTATTTAAGGAGTTGTTTGAATTTGGGTATTATTTGAGTTAGTTTGATTTTTGGATATTAGAACTAACTACAGTTTGAATTATTATTGAGATTTTAGGACTAATAGTTTGAATTTGGGATTAGGAATAGCTAGCTAGTTTGAATTTAGGATTTTAGCACTAGTTAGATTTTGGGATTTTAGGACTAGTTTGAATTTGTGATTTTAAGACTAGTT